>JABFEA020000039.1:17248016-17263099 GCA_019775915.2 Cyphomyrus plagiostoma | reverse complement strand
TGGGCCAACATTTCTAAAGAATGCTTTCAGCACCTTGTTGAATCAATGCCACGTAGAATTAAGGCAGTTATGAAGGCAAAAGGGGGTCAAACACCATATTAGTATGGTGTTCCTAATAATCCTTTAGGTGAGTGTATATACTCCATTTTGTGTTCTATATTATTTTAAGGATTCAATTTATAAATAGATATGATTGAAAGTTTTAATATTAAGTGTGATTAATCATCATTAATGTGAAAAAACTGATTGTTTTTTAATGATTCACAGATCTAAAATAAATGTAAAAACCTGTCTGGCCTGTCAAAATTGTAACATGAGGCAGCTCATGGTAATACAATTAAACTTAAACCAATAACTACATTAAAATGTTCTACAAGTCTGTAGAAAGAGTGAAGAAGAACTGAAAGGGAAAGAATGAAGCGGAAGGATGCTAACAGTGCCATGTGGGAATGTGGTGTGAGGATGTTGTGAAATCTGCAGAAACTGCCAATGTCAGCAGCAAAACTTAGAATGAGAAGGAGCTGTGGTATACTCCAACAGTTATCACAGATCAGCCAGTTCTCTTAATCTAAAAATATAAAATATAAAACTAGAAATTGCTTAAGTATATGTTTTGCAGTATCAAAAAACAGAAGCAACACATTATATGATGATATGTAAACACAGATCTGTCATGCCCCCTCGTGAGGATACTGGTTCACTAATTAGCCACACCAGGTCCTGGCTCTTTAAAACTGGAGCTACCTCGCGCACAGTGCGAGGAATGGTTTTTCCATGTGTTGGCATACTGAGTATTTCTTGCTTGTTTCCCAAGTAGCCCTGACTCAACCTGCCTGCCATGTTCCCATCTGCTCCTGGTTTCCCCAAATCCCCGTGTTCTCTCGACTCCCATTCTTCTTCTACGTTGTTGAACTGACTTCCCCAGCTTATCTGATTCTCCAATCCATGACCTCAACTACAACTTAGCCTCTTGATTCTGCCTTTGATTGCCCTAGACTGAATAAAACCTGCTTGCTCTGCACCTCGATCGCTCCTGAGTTTTCATGCCATGAACAAGACAGAATTGGCAAGCGTCCAGGGCGAGCTGCAAGATGCCCTCGGTCAGAGTAACCAGTTGATCACCCTGGGCAACCAACTCCAGCGGGGAATTGCAGCCACCATTCCACTCCTGATTTCACCCCCACATTCATCTTCCATTATCCTTATTGCAGTAATGGAACTTATTATAGCCACGACCCAGACCAGTGTCAGCATTCCTTATACAGTGCGGGCTTAACATCTACCACCAGGAAGTGTTCCAGTGTAATACTAGTCGTGTTCATTTTGTCATCAGGCAACTGAGCTCTGGACCAAGGAGAGTCCCTTGCTTAGTTTGTTGATGGCTTTCCAGTGTGTGTTCAGGAATGTTTTTGATCACCGTGCTGTGGGGTGGAGTCTTGGGGATCGGTTACTCGATCTCCAGCAAGGGAACAGAACTGCCACTGACTTCACCCTCGAATTTCACACCATTGATGCTGCCCTGGATTGGCCGCCATCTTGCCTCCAGGTCCTCTACCGGTGTGCCCTGATCCTTGAGCTCCAGGCGGAATTGGAGTGCTGGGGAGAGGTGCAGACATTCGATGAGTACGTTCATCTGTCTATATAATTATGGAGGATCGCTGACTGTGTTCTCGCCCCAAAACTGCTCCGAATCTGCCTACTCTCCCCTTACCTGAGCCAGAACCCATGCAGCTGGGTCAAGCCCCGCCTTTCTTGGCTAAATGCATTTATTGTCGTGAGGCAGGCCACACCCTGCACACCTGCCCTGTTTGCCCCAGCATGGAGTTGCCCCCCCCCCCCCAGCCCAGGTAGGAATGCTTAACTTGCTCATCATCTCACCTACGCAGTTTGTTCCTATTTCCTTGTCCTGGCCCCAGGGTCAACTGGTAGAGAATGCCTTTCTCGACTCCAGAACAGTAGGGAAGTTTGTGGATTCCTAGCTGGAAAGAAGCCACTGAATCCCTCTCAAACTGCTGCCTTCACCTCCAGCCCTAGAGCAGCTTCGTGATTCCCAAATCTTCACCGGACTTCATCTCCAGAGCACCTACAACTTGAACTACATCCAACCTGAAGATGAGTGGAAGACGTCTTTCATCACCACTAAGGGGCTATTTGAATATCTGGTCATGCCTTACAGGTTAGCTAATAGTCCTTTAATTTTTTTCCAAGTTTCATGAACATGTCTTCTCTGATTTGCTGAACAAGTTTGTGATTGTTCACATTATTGATAACCTGGTTCACTCTGCTTCTCTCCAAGAACACGTCTACCATGTTTGGACAGTGTTGCAGCACCTCTGAGCAACCTGTTCATTAAAGGTGAGAAATATGAGTTCCACTATACCAGCCTCAGATTTCTTGAATATAAGACCTGCCCTGGAAATGTGAATATGGACAAAGGGAAGGTGAAGGCCATCCAGGACTGGCCCCAGCCTTGCACAGTAAAGAAGCTATAATGTTTTCTGGGCTTCGCTAATTTCTTTCGCTGGCTGATACGAGGGTTCAGCCCAGTGGTTGCCCCTCTCACTGCCCTGCTACAAGGTCATCAGGCCATGTTCAGCTGGAACCCAGAAGCAGAAAAGACACTTCAATGCCTCAAAGACGACTTATGTTCAGCGCTGGTTTGGCAACAACTCAATCACACGTTGCTCTTCGTTGTTGAGGTAGATGCCTCTGAGATAAAAGTAGGAGCCGTGCTCTATCAGCATCAGGGGTGAGAAAAGTTGCATCCCTGTGTTTTCTTTTTCAAGAAGCTGAACCCTGCAGAGAGAAACTACAGCAATAGGAAGCTGATGGCCATCAAGTTGGCACTGGCAGAGTGGCAACCCTGACTAAAGTGCACCGACCACCCGATCAAGGTGCTCACCAACTATGGCAACCTTGAATAGTCCACTAAGCATCTCACCCCATGACACACTCAGCTGACACTCTTGTTTACTCATGACAACTTCAAAGTGTCATATCTCCCCGGGGTGAAGAACTCCAAGGCGGACACAGTCTCTCATCAATTCATGCCTCCAGTCAAAAGCAATGAACCAGTACCAATTTTACTTGACTTCCTTTCTCAGTGCTGTCACTTGGGACATAGATGATACAGTTCAAGAGGATAAGTATCATGAGCCTGTCCTGACCAGCTGCCCCAATGGTTAGGTCTATGTCCCTTCAACCCTTTGGTTGACCATCATGCAATGGGTACATACCTCCCTCAGCTCGAGGAACCCTGGTTTCTCCACCACTATGTGCCTCCTAGCCCAGAAATACTGGTCGCCTGACTGGAGAAGGGGTGGTGGAAGAGTTTTTGCTCCCCTGCTCAGTCTGCACCGAACCTGCTGGCCTTCTGTAGCCTCTTCCCACGTCACAACATCCATGGTCCTGGTGGTTGACCAGTTTTTGAATTTTCCCACTAGTGGAGAACCTCATGACCTGATTTTCAGATTCTGTGGGGTTCGGATAGGCATTGTGACTGACCTGGGGCCACAGTTCACCATGAGGGTCTTTCACACATTTTTGTTCTTGCCGTAACCAATGGAGTGATGGAGGGAACCAACAGCTGCTGTGTGCTGACCTTCCTGCTCACTGGGCCTGCTACTTGCCCTGGGTGGAGTGTGCTCTGAACTAGCATCCTCAGCCAGACACTAACCGGTCTATTTGTGTGTTTTGGGATATCAACCAACCTTGTTCCCTTGAGACTTGAAGCTCAGTTCTGTCCCAGAAGTGGAGGACTGGTTCAAAAATAATCGTAGGGTATGGCAATGGATAGACCAGATCACCAGAGACAGAAACACCAGGTCGACCACCATCATCTCCTGGGGCCTATTCTCCGAACTGGTCAGTAGATTTGGCTGTCCACCCGGAACCTACACCTCCCAGGTTGCCACAAACTGGCCTCCAGGTACATCGGCCTGTTTCATGTGATTCAGCAAATGGGGTCCGTAGCCTTCTGTCCACAGCTGTCCTGCATCTACCAGATTTCACCCATGCACCTGGATGATGGTGAGGCCTACGATGTATATGCTGTTCTGGACTCCAGGCATCGCTGGCGATAGCTTCAATACCTAGTGGAATGGGAAGGTTATGGCCCTGGGGAATGGGCCTGAATTCCAGCAACAGACCTGATCTCTGCCTTCCACTGGGAATACCTGGATTAATCCTATCCTCTGCCCTGGGGCCAGCCCTGTCGCTGTCCTTGGCCTCCAGGTGGCAGCCGTTGGAGGGGAGTGGGATCCTGTCCTTGTAAGTATGCCAGTTTGCCGAATAACCCCACCAGGTGCTGGATTTTTTAAACCGGAGCTATCTCTCACTCAGTGCAAGGAATTATTCTTCCATGTGTTGGCATACTGAGTATTTCTTGCTTGTCTCTCATGTAGCCCTGGCCCGACCTGCTTGTCATGTTCCCATCTGCTCCTGGTTTTCAGAGATCCCTGTGTTCTCTCGACTCCCGTTCTTCGTCTTCAATGTCAGACTGACTTCCCCAGCTTACCCGACCCTCCATTCCATGACCTACACTACAATCCAGCCTCTCAATTCTGCCTTTGATTGCCCAAGACTAAATAAAACCTCCTGCTTGCTCTGCACCTTAATCACTTGCAAGTTTTCTATCATGACAGTCAACAAAAAAGAGGTAGTGAAGTGAAAGTGAAAAAAGAGATGAAATGCAAGTTTCACTGAAAGGCTGTTGCATTAAACATGCCTGGACTCACAGTCTTGTTGAACATTGATCATAAACAGCAACATTTTTAAAAAACCGAAATGCACCGATAGGGGTTCCTTAAGAAAATGTCACACTGGGCACCCAAATCAATGTTTTATATAATTTTGCATATGCAATATTGTGCTGGTCCCTGAATCTCCCAGGGTTTCCATGCCCCTCCAACACCCCTGCAGTCATGTACTCTGTGTGATACAAAGGATTATTTTTAGGGATAGTTAAAGAAACCTTGAGTCCACAGTGCTTAGTTTTATCATGTACTAGTAGGGGGTCCCTGGCTCTGGTATATCTTTATTTGGTGGCACCTAGTTTAAAAAAGGTTAAAAAGCCAAGACTAAAATTGACCAATAGGGTAAAAAGTTCAGTAGTCCTTTTTTGATAAGGATGGATCCATTACGCTTGCATCATCCTAAAGCACTTGTAATTCAAACCAATCAACCAATTCATCAGTCAAGCATGTTGAAGCAGTACTAAGTAGATCCATAAATCAATAATCCAAATAAATCAGTCAGAGAAACAATATCTAAATTTGACATAGTGATTAACTAATCCCAAGGATATAATCAAAATAAAATAAGAATGTCATTATGTTTATATTAAATAATACACATTACACAAGTGTTAGTTTTTATATGAATGACTCCTTACTTTAGGAGAGCTCTTTATAAAACCTTCATAACTGATATTATTTTCATCTGTGTGAAACATAGTTCGTTATGTTCCTCATTAATATCATAATCAATAACTGTAATGTCAGTACTGAGCATTTAATTGTTCGATTTCCAAAGCATTTCTATAGATTCAATCAAATTAAAAGGCTGACCAGTAGTTTGCATCGTTATATTATATGCATATTGTTCTTGGTCATGCTTTTAAATGGCGGAGGCAACATAAGCGGTACAACATTGATCCAGTCTTGTTGCACGAAACATTATTTTGTGTACGGCTGTATTATGCAAAGATATTCATTTAGTATGATTTAAAATACTGTTACAATGTTTACTGCGTGATTCGGTCTTCTTGTCGCTTAGCCAGCTGCTGTGAAACCGATTGTGCAAGTCCGTTTGGCAGGCTATTCGCCATCTGGAGAACATTACATTAGAGCAGACATGAAGCCAACCCTGCTTGCATGGCCGCTGGAGACCAAAATACGTGTCATTATTATTGTTTTTCTCACTATTAAACAGATCGAAATCCTAAAGTTAATTAATGAATTTGCGATTGTTGTTAAGGCATCACTTAACCATAATATATCAAACGGGAAAGGGAGACTAAAGACTAATCTTAAAAGTATGCAACATCCTTAAAAAACGGCTTGAAAACAGATGTGTATTTTTAGTAAACATATTGAGGGAATATCCCCATAGAGCATGGATTGGACAAATCATTAAGCTTTAAGCATTTATGTCAAACTCTTCAAGTTTTTAGTGTATCTCTTGCTTGTATAACGTGTATATGTGGGCCGGAGAGATGCCGCATTGAACAATGTACAGCGCGAGCATATTTGAATTAAATGTGGAGTATTCATCTCTCCCCACGAACAAATACATTGATCTGGGAAGTCTGTACCCAAATGCTAGTTTCTAAGAGCACGTTCCGCTTTTAACACAACTGCGTTCACATTTTCATGGAGTACATTGATATAACTCTACCCAGAAATCCATGTTAAAAACACGGTGGAATTCCATAATGTTAAGAAACCATTTCCGAAAAAAGGTTTACAAACACAATATAGGTAATGAAGATCTTACCTGCAATCGCTCTGTCGCGGGTTGCCACATACTATTAATGAAATTGCAGGTTTCTACTTAGTTCACAGCTGGATTGTCCCTGATGTAGCCCCGCTCACATCTGCTTGTGTCTCCCCCTCTGCAACGCTGGGCAATCGGCAGAAAATAAGGCAGTGAATTCCAATGGTACGTAGGACGGAGCTCCGCCTGCAATTGCACGGCGCGTTTTCCCCCACCAAGGGGCGCTGGCGGAGAAATCATTTGTTATTAGTTCAAAGAAATCGTTAGCGGCAAACGATAGAAACGTACACAAAACTACAAAATATGTAGGGCGAATTAACAGTATTACTTACATTTTGCTTACTTATAACGCAGTTAGGCTGTGCCTTCCGTAATATAGAGTAAGGGTTATTATAGTAAAATTAAAACATTTCAACATATCAAATATTTATATGTAAAATGCCATTAATCACATTTAAACATATTTCTCCCACCTGCAAATTGCTGGTGTATTGAAGGATTCTACAGAATGTTTCTGGAATTCCTGGAGTGGGACCAGCTTCCTTCGGGGTAACATTACACTGAAGTGGTGAAAGGAGAAGACCACCCATTTTCCATTTTTGGAGTGGCCAAGTATTCCAGTTATAGCATTTTGTTTGTGGATTTAATCTTCAGTTCTTCCATCACATTCCATCTACAGGGAGTATATTTGTCATCAGATATTCTATCTTTTTGGTATGTGTGTATATATGCATAGTATTGATGAGTGTCTTTGTAAGCTTAACTTTCTCTGTGCAATGAGATATGTAATAGTGAATCTTCTACTTGCGAAGTCATCCTCTATTTAATGATACTTGTATGAGTAGGGAATAATGTTAGAATCTTCATAATGTGTTAAGCCTGTTTTTCTGACTGTTTTCTAAAGGAGATCAAACATGAATAGGGAATAAATGAATCAATCACCCAGTACATTCAGTATAGTAGTGTTAAAAAAAAGTCATTTTATAATTTTATAGATTCCGAAGGAACAATCTGCCGGGAAACATTGAAAATCAAATATTTATTGAGTTAGTAAAAATGAGACCTAATAATAGACACACACACACAAGTGGCTTTCACTTGAATCTTTTTAATTACATCATTCCACATAGAATAAATCACAGAGTAAAAAAGAAAATCATGACCCACGATGAAGAAAAGAAATAGGTCAGGCCTTGTTGAAGAATAGAAAGAACTGGCCCTAAGCACAACCTGATCGTTATGTACACATAGGAAACCATGCCTGAAACACAGAAGCACATTTACGGCAGGGTCACTAACTTTTCATCTTTTACCTAGCAATGGTGTTGTCTTCAGAGGACAACAACAAAACACTGTAAAACTGATCTACCAATTTTTATGTGTTATAAGGAATACAACCAAGTAAACACAAAACACTAGCAAAAGCTTCCCCGACACCACACGCTATCCAGAGAACTAACCAATCACTAAATAAAGTATACACTAAACAAACAAAGATATGCCTAAGGATTCAAAATAATGTAGAAACCATCAAATTTACCCATGCACTAGAAGAGGAAACCTACTGCAGGTTTTTAGTCTATCATAGTTCACCATAACTGTACTTTTTACTCTAACATCTGGAATGACGTATATCTGCTTAGAAAGGTAACATGTAGCTGCTGAGTCAACTTTTTAAAATCTACGGAGACCTGTAGTATTACAGTAGACTGTAAAAGAATTTGATTCTACTAACCAGCAGTGGTTGCATACATGGAGATTTTACTAACCACTTATCAGTTTAAGTTATAATTAATCTATGGTAGAATGACATTTGATGTAGGGGAAAGTTTATGTTGGTGTGTTTTTTAATTTATCTATGTATTTATTTTTACAAATCCTTTGTCTTGATCAGAGTAACAAGTGGCTTGTCATCAGGACTGTAATCCTCATAGGAGATGGGCGTTGCATCATACATGACAGGCCTGGATTTCTTCCCAAACCTGAGAAAAGAATACAATATGCATTAGATTAATAAAAAAAACATACATCCGTTGGGTCTGCATGTCATAATATATACTCAATCTATCTTGACATGGTTCACAACATGGTTGTTAAGGTACAAGGATTTACTGGATGTTTGGGTCCTCATGAGAAGTTTGAAAACTGGATGAGTGGTGAAGAATTGGATTCTCTCTCAAACATAAGCATTTATATCACCAATAAGTGCATGTGCAACAAAAATACTAACAATATTGATTATTATCCGAAGTCAGTAATACTTTTTGTTCTGTTTGAGTATTCCTCCAAAACCATTGCTTCATAGGTCTGACAAGAACATCTCTGACATCGAGCGTCACAGAGACTCACCTGGCATGGCGGATGGATGCAATGGCATTATTGAACTCGCTGTCGATGCTGCGGCAGTTGTAGAACTCCTGGTATGCATGCCGAGAAGAGCCCTGGTATTCGATGCGACTGATGCGACAGATTCCAACAATGAGGATGATGAGCATGAGAATGAAGGCTACGCACAGAGCACCGATGATGATATAGAGAGAGTGGCGAGGCATGCTGGTCAAAGAATCATCTGGGTGAGCTGCCTTCCATTGCAAATCTGGGACAGACAATAACACATTTACTGTTATAAGAAAAGAACATTCTGTACCATTTTAACACTGAAAATGGATGAATATTTAATGCTACTCACAAATCTCACAATTTGGTCCTACCCATCCTTGCTGGCAGTGACAGATAAAGCCATTTGATTGGTCAATACAGGTAGCTCCATGATGGCAAGGATTGCTGTCGCATTCATTGATGTCAACTTCACAGTTTTCACCTGGATGAACAGAGCATATAAACTCTCAAGGGGTAAAAACCCATTTCTTTGGGCAGGTTTGTGAAGGGGAAGGCATCCTCCCTATGGTAGGGCCTGCTGTTTAGATGCAAAAGCTCACAGATAGTCAAAAAGGAGCCCCAGAATGGTGCTGAGACTAAATAACTAGGAAAGCACATATAAATAATGTTGGCACTCACCCGTATAGCCAGGAGGGCAAACACAAGTAGCATTCAGCCCCTCGCGATCACACGATCCTCCATTCTGACAGTGAACTTTCAGACATGGGTCTTTGTAGACCTCACAGTGTCTTCCTGCACACACAATGCACATGTAAAAAACATTTCCTCCCATATACCCACATTCAACGTCTCACAAATATTGTAAGCAAATTTACTTTTGAAGTACCACTTTCTCTCTCACACTAAAACATGCAACCCACCCTCGTACTGTACAGGGCATATACACTCAAAGGCATTGACCAGGTCCCGGCAGGTGGCGTGGTTCTGGCAAGGAGCCGACAAACACTCATTATACTCCTCTTCACAATATAACCCATGGTAACCTGTCAAAGAAATACAGTGTAAGTTACAAACAGGAGTGTATTACTTATGTATGGTACCAGTCAAACGTTTGGACACGCCAGCCTGCCTATAAAGGTGAGTGATACAATATGACATCACAAGATCTGGCCACCTAAGCTAAACATAGTAGAAATGGTTTTGGAAGTGTTTGACTAGAGAGTGAAGGAAAAACAGACCAATGGGTGCTCAACATATGTGGGACCTGCTTCTGGACAGCTGGAAAAGTATCCCAGGAGGCCATATCATGAAACTGGCATACAGGAGAAAGTAGGGTCGACCAGTCCCTGCAGCAATTGGGATTAAGAGCATTGATCCTGGGCCCAGTGGTGGAATCACTTTGCCAACCAAAGAATTTGAGCTGGCAACCTTCTGAATCACTAGTTACTTAGTACTTTTCATGAAAGTACATTGCTCTTGGGTTTAAAAAAGTGCAACTTTTTTAGGATATTGCATAAACATAATAATAAATGTATTAATTAAAGAAAAAATACCATTTCTCAAAAGCATGCATGTATACAGTTTACATAGTGATTCAAAAATATTAAATGAGAGAGGAGCTGCAGATTGATTTTCAGTGTTCTTTTGTTTTGCACTTCAGGTCACCATATAGACCGCAAGGCAATTTTATTTATTTATTTGTTTCTTTCTTTGTTTGTTCATTTGTGTATGTGTATACACGTATACAGCTGTGTAAAAAATTAAGAGACTACAGTACAATGTTTTGTTTCACTGATTTCTGAGTTTCTGGGTGTGCATCTGTGCATGATATATTTTTTTGCAAACTGCAGCCTGGTCCTTCTCTGATTCTCATTAATGAAGGGCTTCTTTCTTGCATTATGGGATTTTAGTGCTGCATCTAGGAGCCTGATACCAACTGTCCTAGCAGTGCACTTTACTCGTCCGTTTAAGATTTCCTATTCCTTTTGAAGGTCACTTGATGTCATCCTACCAATCAAATAAAAATTTGTAAGATAGTGAATTTTGGATAAGTTAACAGTCACCTCTGGAAATAGAAAGTTTCTTCTGCCCTTTACGTGACTGGTTTCTGGTCATTCCCAGTGTCTCCTGCTTCACCTTATTCTTGTGTATTGACAGTGTATTACTGTCTTAGAAATTTTGAACCTGGAAGCAACCTGCTGCTCAGCGTAGCCTTCTGCCAAACCAGGATTTAAAAATGCAGATTTGTTTAAAAATAGAGTGGTTTCTTAAATTTACTACGTGGCTATATATACATACATGCATACACACACACATATAGAAGCTAACAAACGTCACTTTAAATCAGCCACATTTATAAAAACTAATACATTTTGAGAATAAAGTTATAATTTTATAATTAAGGACATCTTATCATATCTAGTCAAAGTGGCCATGACATTTTTTTCTGTTGAAAAGGTTGTTTTGAATGGAAGTTTTTATTACTTCAATGCACTATTTTCATCTGGCCACTAGGATGCAGTGTTGCATAGAATTGTGCTCAGTGCTCAGACATGATAATCCTATATCTGATTTCGTGCCATCAAGCGAGCTACCGTGTCCAGGGTCAAAAAAGAACAAGGTGAAACAAGGTAGGAAGGTGACAAAACAATGAAACTTCTATTCGAAGTCAAAACACATGAAGGCAGATATAGTCAGAGGGACAAATCATACACATGACACTTCATAACTGATAAAGAAACTCAAACAACACAGGTGACATTAGTCTAGAAAATCATATTATGGTAAATGGCATTCTCAGAAAATCCTACTTCTGAACTAACTTAAAGTAATATATGTAACTCAAGAGAAAGCTGTGACATCTGCGTCTGCAACATGAAACAGCTGGATTATGTATGAGAATGAAAGAATGCAAATTGTTACATACTGTTACAATCATGGCATATGAGCAAATCTATTTGGAGCTCTTATGAGAATAATTGTTGTACATCGGTGTTGTGCTTTTGGATAAGAGTGTCTGTGGACTTGTACAGTCACTGCAAGCAACGAGACCATCTGCAAGCACAACATCAAGTGGTTGCATCTCCATGGCAACCAGACTGCAGTGGGGGAAAAAACATCCTCAGGACACGCCAGGGGAAGGTGAGAAAGAAAAGCAAAGGATCAAAGATAAGGAGTGGGAGCTGACCAATTTGCTCACCACTGACCACGGATCACACCATTGACAGACTGCTCTGTAAGTTCTTGTCATTTTTATATATTGACATTGTCATCTTGCTTTTCAAATTTAAAGATATCAACACCGGAGATGATGAAAGCTGCCTATTCATAATTTTTTTTATACCTTCATTTGCATATTCTAATGAATGCCATATATTACAGCTTGGTACTGAGACACACACACACACGGATTGCACAAAGTGAGTACCTGGAACACAGAGACACCTGTAACTGGTCCCTACACTGCGGCAAATGCCATGAGCACAAGGGTTGAGGGCGCAGAAGTCGACCAGCCGAGCGCAGGTGGGACCCGTGAATCCTGGTGCACAGCTGCAGCTGAAGCTCTGCTCGTCCGAATAGCATGTGCCATTATTGTGGCAGGGTGATGAAGCACAAGGATTGATTTTCTGCTCACACATCCATCCTTGGTAACCTACATACAGAATGTGAATGGGATACAAGGTGGTGATTCAGCTCTCTCAGACCATCTTATTAACAATAATAAAGAATAATTATGGAATGAAATTTGCAAGATCTCGTGTTTGATTTTAATCATATGTAAAGTCAAAAGCCCCACACCCTACACACTGGTTGTAAGCTTAAATAGCAAACTAACACAATACAAACCAAAATACCTATTAAAACCATGACACTATCCCATTTTATGAACATTAAGCAGAGCTTGACCATAACCACATGCACTAAAAATAAACGTATCACATCTGCATTAACCATTCATGATCCATCCTGTTGGTCACTAAAAATGCATTTGAGAATAAAATATTGTTCTTTTATTTCTGCTACCATGGCAATGACCCAAATAAAACAATATGTGAAATATCTACCTTTCTGAAAGTAGGATGATCCACCCTACTGTAAATGTATTCAGAAGAAATGAAAATGCACCACAAAAGGAATCTGCGGGCTGAGGTTTGTAGCATTAATGACTTGAAGATTTGACAGTGCTGTATTATCACTAAATCATAACTTAAAATCTGTGGTCTTCACTATTATTCTTTATTAATAAAACAAGCCATTTGTGAATTCCCTGTATTTTTGTTATGGTGCATGGAACATACAGTCATATGATTTAAAATCACAGCTGTCTTTACCTAATAATTTATGTTAAATAGACCATTTTAATTTAAACTGCATTCCCTAACCACTGCTGCCTTTGTAGAATGTGCCATCTTTTCATAGTAAATAATATACATATTATGGTTGCATAATATAATAATAGTGACAGTAAAACTGATATTGTGAAACAGAAATGCATGTAGCTTCCTCAAGGTTAGACTGATCTACTTCAGTTTCAGTGTTAAAGCAAGGGATCTGGCCTAGTTACTTACAGAGGGAGTCTGCAGGTATTCAGGACATAGTTCCATATAGCTATTGCTGTTTGCACAGAAGCTTCAATCGATAAATGAAAGACTTTCCAGTATTTCATTTTTAAGAACAAAAACATCATTCTGTATTCTGTGAAATATAAGCTAAACTTTTAGTAGATTCTTTTTAAGAAACTACTCACAGTTAATCAGGTTAAAATGTAATTTTTTATGTACATGTCCTTGTGGAACCACATGAGGGTATGTACACAGTTTGTCACTTATCGTAACAAACAGTAAAGAACAGAATGATGAGCAGTGAAAAGGAGCACTGAAATGAGGTTTGCTATTTCTGTGTGTCTCAGAAGACTGGAGCACCACATGGGTAAGTACTAAACCTTGCAATTGCAGGAGACAGACTTCAAGACTCAGGGTTTAAATTTAGATGGAGCCAGGCAGAGTCCAGCTCCGCCTCCTTATGTCCAAACTGCACCTTGCCGGAGAACAACCGCAACTACATCAGCCTTTTTAACTTTTTTTCTAAATGTCCCAAAATTTATATATATATATATAAAAAAAAAAAACCGAGCGGAATAATAAAATGTAATTTTTATGCTAAAAATCATTCCGTTTCTTCATCAGCTTTAATATTAACTTTCATTTGTCACTGATTCTCGAGTGGATGAAATGATTCTACATGACGTCTTGATTTTTGTTCCATGTATTTTGACTTACTTCACTTACTAGCGAGATTCTGCTAGAGGTCAGATATAGATACAGGATGCAATCCATGAATACTTCGAAGTTTAATGCATTTTCACATGGACATTACGCATGAATAAGCAAGAATATTTCTTGCAGTGATCAGCCATTTTGATACATATTTCATTTACATGTTATGTTTAAAAAATTCAAGTACTATTTTGTCATGAACTAGTTTCAAGGAAGCCCGGTCAACGTCACACTCTTTACACCGGAATTCCCTGGTTGACCACATACCCTAGGGAACCCCCCACCTGGGACTCCACCCTGTACACTGGTTACAGCCTAAAAAAACTGTAACTGTTACACTTCTGCAACAGAAGCTGCTGGAAGAAACCATTTTCTATTAACAGTCACGCCCCTTCCAGCTGCGATAGATTCTGACTGATTCGAGGCTCTATTGCCTTAGACTGCTTGGTGCGAGGTCTTCCTATTTACCCAAGAGTTTGAGCGCTTCCCTGTTCACATCTGTTTATGGTTTTCTGCTCCTGCTCTGTTTGCCTTTGCCCCCTGATAGTTGGTTGCCCCTTGTCTGACCTGCACTCGCCTCTTTGATCATCAATTTTTTCCTAGCAATTTGAATTCTGTTTTGCTTGTGTCAGTGTTGGATTCCCTGACTTCGATTTTGTCTGATCTGCCTGACTCTCCACTCATGTCACATCTGCACCTGTGTCCTGTTCTCCCTGCTTCCTATAGCACTATTTAACCACAATATATGTACAATACCAAAATACAATACAATTTTTCAGTTTATTTTGTATGGCTTTAAAGTGGTAATACAACATGCCAACACATGAACATACTGTATATTTGAAACCGTGATCATAAATAGATACAATAAGTACTATACGAACATGTAGAGTAGCTTATTGAGGGGGGGGGGGGGGGGGGGGGGGGGGGGGGGGGGGGGGGGGGGGGGGGGGGGGGGGGGGGGGGGGGGGG
>JABFEA020000039.1:17221968-17245734 GCA_019775915.2 Cyphomyrus plagiostoma | reverse complement strand
GTGTGTGTGTGTGTGTGTGTGTGTGTGTGTGTGTGTGTGTGTGTGTGTGTGTGTGCGCGTGTGTGTGTGTGTGTGTGCGTGTGTGTGTGTGTGTGTTCAAATCTTTCATTTATCAAAGTAACCTCTAGCAGTTATAACGGCAAAGAAAATTTGAGGTATTCTTTCTACAAGGGGCATTAAATATTTATCTGCTTCATGGGATGAAACAGTTAACAAGTGTGTTAAAAGTTAAAGGACAGTCTACAATTTCACCATGCCATCACCACACAACCAGTTACTTGGATTTCCATGAGAATTTCAGGGAGATTTAATTTCATTTTCTCATTTGGACTGAAATTGATATATGCATTCTGGAATGCCCCCAACCCAGTATACACACACAAACACACATAAAATAAATGATTTTGAGATTAAAGTCAAAATAAACTGTTGAGATTAAAACTGAAATAAACTTTCGAGTAAAAAGTCAGATGTTAAACCGTACAAACGTATCACTGAGTGTAAGTTGTACATTTTACTATATGCTGTACTTGTATAACTGTGTATGTGACAAATAAAGAATCTTCTATCTTGAATCAAACCCACTTGTTTTCTCACTGTGCGTGTAACACGGTATTTGAGGGTAAATATTATGTATGCCCTCATTTGTTTTGGAACAGAGATGGTAAGTTGTTTGGCCCAGCAAGATGAGTTAGAACAGAGAATGGAGATTCAAATTAAACTCAGGCATGACACAGATAGACGGAGAGCAGAAGTGGAGGTAGTTCCAAAATCAGAGCAATTCTGCTGAACACTGACCCAGCTTCTATGGCTCTTGTGGGATGTGAAACTTACAGTATTACTGTATGTGAATTGCAGCTATTTTTATATAGAGTGGCTAGGAAATGTTTATAAGATTTTTTAGTGTTTTATCATCTTCTATTGGTTAGTATGTGAACATATGAGCATGCAAACAATCAAATATTCTAGTTGAAACACCAGAGCTTTAACCTGGCATTCTGTGAATGTCATACTTTCTTAGTATCACTCTAGGTTTCACATTTCAGAGATGTACCATCGCCTTCTGAGGGGAGGCATGGTGCCACTGTGGTTAGCATTGTTGCCTGATACCTCTGGGACCAGGGTTGATGTCTCTGCCATGGCTCCATTTGTGAAGTTTTTAGGTTCCAGACCTCCACGATTTTGAATAGCACAAGTTGTTACATAAAATGCATGAATGGATCATGGTCTGGGTGTTGATTCCTACCTTCTGGGCAGTGGCAGCTGGGTCCTGCCAGGTTGCTAGTGCAGGTAGCCCCATTCAGGCAGGGTTGTGAGAGACAGTGGTCTACTAGAGCTTCACACTGCTCACCTGTGTACCCTGTAACACAATAAATCATTTACTAATTAGTACCAAAATATAGGTAACAAGCTATGCAACAAAAACAATACCAAAGGTTTTACCATAATACACATTAAAATTTGTGTCAGAGTGGGACTGTCTTTCAGACCTGGATTTCTAAATCAACTGAAAATTTACTAAAATGATTATCAGTACTGGTACTTAAAAGCTCAAGAAAATCAGACAGAGATTATATCTACCAGTGGCGACTGCTCTAATACTACAAGAGAAGCTTCACTTCCTCCAAAATGTCATAAAAATTTGAATCAAATATGTACTGTTTTATTTTACATTGCTATTTAAAAGAGCATGCTAAAACATGTTAAACTTCACTGCTAGTTCATTCAGAATCAGCAGTAATTTCTAATGTGATTTTTTCCCTCAAACATTACATTCCCGTGGCAACACGGTCCAATAGAACCCATTGAAGTGCAGCTCCACTGAACTTCAATGGTACTTCTGTTCTGAAAGCCATGCATCTATTGGACAAATGCTTCAAAGCATCATTTCCGGGGAAGCGCAACATCTCTGGGAGTAAAGGGGCCAGTGAGCTGGCCAGAATTTGTATTTTGTACAAATTCACATGAGTCAGGAAACTCATTAATATTTGTTAAGTATACACACTACCTAATTGGCCAGTGAATGCCTTGTATTTGTGGAAAACTCATTAATATTCACTTACGGTCAAAAGTTTGGCTTATGGTGGGAATGTGCACTAAGGTAGATTATGTAGAGTTACTTCATTAAATGGTGTGATTTAGTGTTTCTGCAAATGTATGTGTCTTAAATGGAAACGTTGAATCTAGTAACACTTTAGTCAGAATAGCTAACCACTTATACTAGGTGTGGCTACTAAATAATGAGACTGCTATTATGAGCACACACGAGTATAACAAGATTTATTCATTACAAATTAATTACCTACAACCACAATCTTATTATTTAACAGTGTTATATTTATTTAATTGCCCCACCTCGTATAGCCTAATTGGAATTATGTTAAGTTTAAGTGGTGAACAGTGATGTCATCATCATCAACATCATCCATATCAATTGATTCCACTGAGTGAATTTCTCCGATATCACCATTAAACTACAAACACATACTGTTCATTACAAACAATCCATAAGTGAAAAGGGGAACAGGAAGAAGATAAGTGTTGTATGTCCTGCCCCTTTCTCAATGATTAGACAATAAATTACATATGGCCATATACACAAACTAACCTACAAAATAAATTGCAAACACTATCACTCCAACTCCATTATTAACTCATAAGTTCATAAGATCTTATAATTTTTTCTTTGTAAAGTTTCTTAAATTGATTAATAGTTGTACATTTTTTCAAATCCTCGTCTGGTTTATTCCTTAATTTCACTCCATATACTGAAATACACATCTGCTTTAATATTGTCTGTACAATTATATTTTTTAAACCACTCTTCCTTCTACAATTATCATCACTTGATCTTAAAAGAAAAAACTTTAAGTTTTTTTGTTTTAATTGTAAGTTAAAACTGTAAGTTATTTGGCAATAATGCTTTTTTAGCTTTATACATAATATATGTGGTTTTAATAGTGGTTTTAAATCAACAAAATCCTTTAGTTTCAAAATATTTGATTGAATAAACAAACTATTTGTATGTTCTCTAACATTCCTTTTATATAATATTCTCATAGCTTTCTTTTGTAACACAACCAAGGATTCAATATTTGTTTTATATGTATTGCCCTAAACCTCTATACAATTCATCAAATATGGAACAATAAATGAATAATGTAATATATGGAGTGTCGATATCTCTAGAACACTTTTTACCTTATCTAAAATTCCAATACTTTTACAAAGTTTTCGTTCTATATATTTTATGTGAGGTGTCCAGTTTGTCTATGATCCAACCCCTAAAAATTTAACTTCATACCCATTAAACTAAAGTACCATCTATAGACATTGTAATTGAGTCATCTATTTTTCTGTTGCCAAAAATCATAAATTTTGTTTTATTCCAGATTAAAAATAATTTATTGTCATTAAACCATTCCTGAAATTTAGACATCTCACAAACCATATTTTTTATAATGATCATTCCCAGAGCAAAATATATTTGTGTCATAACAAAATTATAATGTAATAGTTGATAAAATGCATTTTGTGTCAGGGTCAGCCCCGGTTGTTCCACCCTGTGTCCCTTCCCTCTTTGGCCAGCAGGCGTTGCTGGTCATCTTGTCCCTTGTGTTATCAGTCTTTGTGTTTTTCCTTGCTTTCTGTAAGCTGCATGGCTCAGCTTGTTAAGCATGCGGTTGTCTGTGAACCCCTCCGTTGTGTGTTTTTATTCTGCCTTTTCCGTGTTTGTATTTTGTTCCCTAGTGTTTCATTTGTATGAGGTTTTCTAGTTCCGGTGTCTCTTGATTTTTTGTATTCTGTTTTGGTTTCTTGTTTTGAGCCTTAGTTACATTTTATTGGTTTTGTTACTCTCAGTGTTAGATTCTGTTTTTCCTGTTTTCAAGGTTAGTTCTTAGTTTTCCTGTTTTAGTTCCTCGAGTTAATTAGTTCCACCTGTTGCCCTTTCTTGTGCCTGTCCTTGTGTGTTTTCCTAATTACTCATTGTCTTGCACCCTCCCCGACTGGATAATCGTCTGTCTCACTCCTGCTGTCTCGTTACCCAGTTCAGTTTTAGTATTTAAGTCTGTGCCTGAGTTCTGTCCCTTAATGCTTCCTTGTTTTGTATGTATGATTGTTGGAATCCTGCGAAGTTATATGTTACATGTATGTCCTGCTTACCTGCCCTGTTTATAATTAGTCTTTGTTTTTCCCCTTTGCTTTTGATCCCTCATAGTCCTTTTTGTTTTGAGTAGTATTCCTAGTATTTTCTGTTTTTTGTTAATAAACCCCATTTTGTCCTTCGAGCTGCAAGTGGGTCGTCCATCTTTTCTGCCTGTATCATGCCACGTCCTCGCATGAAACCCGCCCGGATCCATGATATTTTGTGAATTAAATGCCTTTTTTCTGTTCATGAAAGGCACGATGCTGATATCAATTCTGTGCACAAAATGAAACATATGACTGTGTATTTTAATGTCCTAGTGTTTAGTGGAAAACCACATAATAATAGCTTGGGATGTTTTACTCACTGACTGTAGCTTGTGATACCAAATGGCTTGGTAGTGATGGGTCAGTGAAGCTTCATGAAGCTTTCCGGTGTTCTCCATAAAGTGCTTGGAATGTGTTTGCAGTCTCCTAACCCAGACAGACAGGGTTCAGCAGCGCTTCAAACAATGAAGTACAGACGCTCCTCTACGTACGAATGAGTTACGTTCCCAAGGGCCGTTCGCAATTTGGATTATTCGTAAGTTGTTATTCAACATCATTTTAAGGTCATACGCAAGTACTAAGAACTAGTATGCTGGGAGTACGCACGCTACGCTGCTGTGCGGCGGGAGTAGTGGGCAGAAGTTGTACTAGGCGGAATTGGTGCGCAGAAAAAAAAAAAAGATTTTGTGGAAAGGAAACAGGAGAACAATGAACACAATTTGGATTCACAGTCCTCTTCATTTGTGTGTCAGAAAGTTCATAAGTTGAAACATAAGTATTTACATCAAATGAATAATGTGGCTGCTATGACAGCAAGGTCTGATTGTGTTTTGCTAAATATAATCTTAAAAAAATGCTGTTTATTTTGGCTAGCATGTATTATCAGTCAGTATGTATTTACTATACAATATTGTGACGGATCAGGAATTAATTCATTAATTGTTGTTCGCCTGATGCCAATCAAGTGCTGCAATGTATGTGACTGTTTCACTTGGGGTTTAGAAGGGGAGAAGTTTAAAATGTGTCACATTCCAATTAATTATTTTCATTAGTTTGTTTCACATTACCATTTGCCCTTTTTCCATCACTACCTTATAGGGCTGTAATGAATTGTGAATTCAAGTGAATTTAAGCGTGGTACTGTGATAGGATACAACCTGTGCAACAAGTCCATTCGTGAAATTTCCTCAATACTGTTAGTGGTATTATAACAAAGTGGAAGCAATTGGGAACAACAGCAACTCACAAAGTGGTAGACAATGTAAAATCAGTGGGGATAATGCATGCTGTGCACAGTGTGCAGAAGTCGCTAACTGGCTGCAGAGTCAATAGCTACAGACCTCCAAACTTCAAGTGACCTTCAGATTAGCTCTAGAACAGTGCGTAGAGAACTTCATGGAATGGGTTTCCATGACCGAGCAGCTGCTTCCAAGACTTATATCACCAAGTGCAATGTAAAGTGTTGGATGCAGTGATGTAAAGCACACCTCCATTGGACTCTATAGCAGTGGACATGTGTTCTCTGGAGTGATCAATCAAGCTTCTCTGTCAGGTGATCTGAAGGACACTTCTGGGTTTGGCAGTTGCCAGGAGAATGGTACTTGCTTGACTGCGTAGTGCCAAGTGTAAAGTTTGGTGAGGGTGGATTATGGTGTGGCGTTGTTTTTCAGGGGTTGGGCTTGGCCCCTTAGTTCCAGTGGGCCAACATCTTATTAAAGCCCAAGTATTAAAAATAGGATGTCATTACAGTTCATGTGTGTGTAAGGGCAGGTGTCCCAATACTTCTGCCAATATAGTGTAGATGTTCTACAGATCTAACATACTACACAGCTCAACCAACAAAATTGGAGGGCAGGCAGACACAAAACATATGCTATGATTCCTATCACCATGCTGTATGGCTAAAACTCATGAAAACAACCCGTAAGAACGAATAATGGGATGCATTCAGCAAAGGGACATTTGAAA
Organism: Cyphomyrus plagiostoma; assembly: GCA_019775915.2. Classification (NCBI taxonomy): domain Eukaryota; kingdom Metazoa; phylum Chordata; class Actinopteri; order Osteoglossiformes; family Mormyridae; genus Cyphomyrus; species Cyphomyrus plagiostoma. The sequence goes on along the minus strand of JABFEA020000039.1, from coordinate 17,239,572 downwards.
TTTAGATGTGATTTCATATTGTGTGATGTCATCACTTAATCTAGTGACTTTTAGCAACATTTCAGAGAACCAATTGTGATTTCTGGTGACCTTCTTGGCAACACTGGTGACTGCTAATGCTGGTTACAGTCAATCATATTAGTGATTTGTGAACATTTAGTTTTCCTACTAAATTACATCAGCACTGGAGAGTAGTTGATAAGAACAGGACTGTTGGCTCTGTTATACTGAACTCTGATCTGTTTCTTCAAACACATCCAATTGCTATCTGAATTGATATGATTGATTTGTGTATGGCAAAGGGGTTGTGACACTCAGGGTAGAACCTCTTCTCTTGTTTGCTGAAAATAAGCGTATGAACTAGTTTTTCTGAATATTGTTTAGACAAAAGGGTGACTTTATCACTATCTTTTTGTGGCTGTTGAAATTTAGGTCTGAGGCCAGATCTACACCAAGATTTCTGGCTTGATTTGTACATGTACATGTAATGCAGCATAAGCACAAGGTGCGACAGTAACAATCCTTCGTGTGAAATACAGTGATCACTGAGTAGTACATAGTCATGTGGATTAAACGAAGCATCAAAGGAAAGAATTTGCATCAAGGATTTTTTTGTAATCCAGTTATTCGAATTACTCGATGAATCGTTCCAGACCTAATTTGTAGTTATTAGTGCAGGAGTAATTAATCTGAGCAAGGGGGAGCCTATACATGTTGAATAGAAGAGGACCAAGAATGGACCGTAAGTCCCAATGTGTTTTTTTTCCCCTCAGATTCAGATTCATAATTACCAGTTGACACAAAGTAGTCCATATCTTATAATCCCTATATGATTCAGACTAATTTAACATGGCGCCAAAAAATCGCAATCATTTTTATGGTCAACTTTGTTGAACCAACACTGAGATCCAATACCAAGACTGATCAAGCGGAAGTCATTTAAAATCTTAAGTACAATCTTAATGCTGTGGTATGGTCGAAATCCAAACTGAAATGTGTTAAAAGATTTGCTTTACACCATGAAAGAACTAGGAATGTGAAAAATAACCTTTCCAATGATCTTTCCTAGTTAGGTTTGATATGGGCCTATAATTACTTATTACTGAGGCATCTAGGTTGGATTTTTGTAAAAGAGGTTTGATAACTGCAGTCTTCAGGATTCTGGGGAAAAGGCCTAACTGAGGAGAATTACTGATTATGTGTAACAGATCTGATGCTATACAGTTAAAAACATTTTCAAAACATGTGGTTAGATGGTGTCAAAGCAGCAGATAATAGACCTATGGTGAGTAGACCTAGAGTAGCTTCCTTAGCAAATTATTGGGCTTTGCTACCATTAAACACAACATCAATGTCCAAAAACACAAGAATGTCTTTCTCTGTAGGCATGACTATGCATCAGTGTCAACTTTGGAATGAGGTATATGCGTGATGCTGATTCCTACCTTTTTTGTTACTTGATTAGGAACAGTATGCTAACGCTAGAAACCTAGTGTATTTTAGCCTGATGTAAAGTTAACAGACTACAACTTTGCTGACCTGTTTTAAATAAATCAGAAATTTCCATGTGTTTTGCTGCATCCTCCTTCAATGCATTTTTTTTTTGCTTTATCCTTCCATTCTCAGCAGCACCTTTCCCCATTATTTCCAGTTTTCCATCCAATGCAGAATGTAGTTTAGTAGGGATGTGTGGATCAAAACTGAAATACTCAATTATTTCAATGTGAATTGTTTCATTTAAAAAATTGATTCTAACATAACAGTTAGATGTGCTAACTCTAGATAGTGCTATTGTTATGTAATTGGTAGTGATGGGCCAGCACTGAATATCAGTTACAAGATTGATATCAACCATACAAGCCTTGGACTGGATCAAAATCAGATCTGATAGAAGCTCAGTGGTATCCTATACCTACAGTTAGTTTTATGCAAGGAAGGTTTGTACCATTTTCATTTTTTTATTTTAGTACTGTAGGTGCTGCTATCTTTTCTCCACAATCCAAGGGCATAAATTTGGGCATGGATGACAGGGACATGTCTCTACAAATATTATGGAAGTATATTGTGTTTTTTGGATGGTGGGGGCTTTAGGGATGATTTGGTCCCTCCCATCATTGAAACCAAATCTATGCTCATGCCGCTCACATGTATGTGAAGTGGGGCCGTGCCACTGGGGGAGGGGCCAAGGGAAACATGGCAGCTAGACAGGCCTGGAAATAGCAGCAGCCCAACAGGAAATCTCATGGTGCTCCTGATGGCCACTCCGCCTCCTACTGCCCGTCGTCTTACATTGTATAGCATAACACACATACAGCAAACCATATATTATACAACAACCCTTTTGGACAACCCACAGTACTGTGTACAGTACTGTGCAAAAGTCTTTAATCAGGCAAAGAAAATGATGTTTAAACAATCTTTATGTTGGCAAAAAACTATAATATGTTTGTCAAAGTATTTTAGCTCAAACATGTCAAACCCACTCCTAAAGTCACACCAGTTTTGTTCGCCAGCCATCCTATACTCCCATATATGTTCACACACCTCATATGGCTATTGAGTACCTCATTGTTTTATAAAACTAATTTATTAACTAATTGAGGAGCTGGGGTGCCACTGAGGAGAAGTTTGGAAACTGAAGTGATTTGCTTCTAGCCATACAACAAGATAATTCTTGTTAGTTTTTATTGGTGTTACTCTTAATTTGCATACGTTCTAATACTAAATTGGATTTTCTGATGAAATATACACTTACACTGTAGGGAAAATGTAAAACTTTTCCATGAACTTTACATTCTACCATACATGATAACATACGGCTTTGCTTGTTATTTCTTAATTAAATTTGATATTGCTTTTATATCATTCTAATGAAAAACATGTTTCCACGTTCAGTTGGTTCTTAGCTATGTTGTGTTCTCAGAACACAAAGTTAATGCATCAAATGAAAAAGAATGTTTTCTTTTAAAAACACTGTGCCTACTTGTGTGGAATCACTGTCCATGAGTCCATGAGTTCATTCAAAGAATTGTGAATAAAAACTGACAAAACATTAATTTAATATGTGTTGTATATCAATGCAGAACTTGTGTTTGACAAAGTCTTAATTTACTATGTATTTTACATGAATAAAGGACATATAAGACTAGTGAAATTCATTTAATATGGATTGTACATGAATTTAGGACATGTTTGACATTTTATTAATTTCATATTTATTTTATATGAATAAAGGACATACATACTTAATGACACATTAAGTTAATATGCATTATATATTTATTTTGAGTGTCATATACTGTAAAGAGCTTTTGTGATTTGGGTAAAACACATAACAGTCACGTTATTTTTAATGGGCATGCAATGGTGGTGCAGGAGATGGCATTATCACTCAACAACCAGAGGGATGCAGGTTTGAGCCCTGGGTCCTCCTGACCCCATCAAAGTGTCCTTGAACAAGACACTAAACCCTAAATTTCTCCCAGTGTGCAGGTTGGCGCCTTGCATGGCAGCCTCTGCCACCGGTGTATGAATGTGAGTGTGGATGGGTGAATGTGAGGTATGTATTGTAAAGCACTTTGAGTACTTCTAGGAGTAGAAAACTGCTGTATAAATGCAATCCAGTTGCTATTTATTTAAAAAAAAACTTTTCCTTATGGGTTTTGTCAGTTCTCTGCACCATTTTGCCAAACCCATACTCAAAAAAGTCCCCGTTCAATCCCTGAGTTACATGGTTCTGCCTGCTATCCAAATAGAAGCAAGTCTGACACCTGTAGTATGCAAGCCTACATACCTGATGAGCAAGCACAGGTGAAATTACGACCTTCATTGCCCTCCCTTAAGTCACTGCATGTGCCATTATTCTTGCAAGGGTTCAGGTGACATGCATCAAACTCTTCACAGAAGATTCCCGAATACCACTTCTCACACTCGCAGTAGAAGGTGCTCTGGAACACAGAAATTAATAATACAATTCTAACAGTTTAAAACTTAGAAAGTTGCTCACTATATAGTATATGCTATGTGCTGTAAAAATAGAGATCTACTACTCGTGAAATTAGAGTAATCCTCCAACATTACATATTCCATAATAAAAATGCTATAGGTCAGGGAGTGCATAATTTCATTCATCCAAGTTTAAACTGTAGCGTGTTGTGAAACACATATCAATAAACCAGGTAAGAAAATATATCTCTGTTTGAATGACCAGGCTGGGGAGCCTCTCAGATATGTGTATTTCATATCACTTTGATGTATTTTATAATTCATAATTCACTCATCTGAAATAGTGGTCAGGTTACAGTGGTTCTCTATTGAAGACATGACTAATGACACCATACACTATACAAACTACAAACAGTTCTGTAATGATAGCAAATCAGAATAATCATACATTGTAGGTTTTAAAATTGCAGGTACCTTCTTCACACGGCTGTTCTATAAAATGGATGTGCACAGATGAAAGCCATTCTGAAGACAGAACCTGCAGATGACCAGCTGTTTTCTGTGTATTCATTTGTGTGAGAAATGGGCAGTAGGACATTGCACTGCCTAGCCTTTCCTTTTGGAGATATTGTTTAATTTTAATTTTTTTTTTGCTGCTGTAGTGAAACTGAAAAAAGTTCATGTTCTGGGTAGCTTCAGTGTCAATACTGTACTATCCAGTACAGTGCAGAAAAAAACAAATGTAAATTTAATGAATGCAAGTAAGTAATAGTATCCATAAAATGCTACTAAAAAATAAATTAGTTATCATTTGATGCTTTTCGGTCCCTTGTTGACTCTCTCAGTGACCCTTCTTTTGATCTTACTGCTGTGTATTGCAGTCTATAAATAAAAATAACTATACAAAAATGTTTTGTGCATTATTGTATATCTCTTGTGGCATTCAGAATTCTCAAAGCCCTAGAGGCACTGACAGACTACAACACTGTATTCCTCTCTAAAAGCAGGAACAATGGATGCAGGGGGCACATTTAGATTAGGGTGTTGATACTTATAGTTCTGTTGTTTCTATTATTAGATTCCCAGTTGGTTACTTATTATAGGATTGGTCGTGATTCATGCATTTTGTGTGTGTGTGTGTGTGTGTGTGTGTGTGTGTACAGAACTGTGCATAAGTCTTAGGCAGTCAGAAGAAATTTTATAGCTATTTACCTGGGTGGTAAGGGCACATTTGATCAGAACAACAAACAATTAAAAAACCAACATTAGAACACATGCAAATTAATATAAACACAATGAAACCTAGTCAAGATTTCTTTTCATCTCCAAAAAGTTACTGATATCTAGTTGGATGTCTAGATAAACACGGCTTCAGTTTCTCACACCTCTCTAGGTTTTGAAATGCCTCAGCTAACACACTTTGACAGGCATAATTGCATAGTTGTACACCAACATACAGAATACAATTTAGTATTAGTACATATGCAAATTTAGAGTAACATAAAACAAGATTTTCTTCTGTTATCCAAATAGTCACTAATATCTTGTTGTATGGCTAGAAGCAAACCACGTCAGTTTCCAAACTTCTCCTCGGTGGCACCCCAGCTCCTGAATTAGTTAATAAATTAGTTTTATAAAACAATGAGGTACTCAATAGCCATATGAGGTGTGCGAATGGTCAAGTTAGAAAATATATGGGAGAATGGGATGGTTGCTGAACAAAACTGGGTTAACTTTGGAGTGGGTTTGACATGTTTGATATAAAAATAATTTGACAAACACATTATAGCTTTTTGCCAAAATGATCAAAAGATCATTTAAAATATTTTTCTTTGGCTGCCGAGGACATTTGCACAGTACTGTATGTCTGTATGCATGTATATATCTTTTAGCAATAGAGAGACACAGGTGAAACAGACATGTCCTACTTTGGCGAAACCTCAGTTCTGACTGCCTACCTTACTTGGCTGGGTGACACACGTCCCCTTTCCAGAACATTGTGGGTCACTGAAGTGGCTTCCTGGCTCTGTGCAGCTGCTGGCTTTCATTGTAACTTTGAGAAGCAATGTCACTGTGTCACCACTGTCAGTGACATCATGCAGGACACCTGCATGCGAACACAAATCATGAGCAAAATGCTCTACCTGGCACCACATGAGATTCAAATAATTTGTATACACATAAACACATGCTTCCTAAGATATACTCCAAATTCAGCCATGAACTTGTATCAGGTAAAGGAAAAACTCAGTTGTGACTACCAACACCTGTTTTTTTAGTGGAGTTCGCTAAATGAAGCCAGTTACTGGCAGTAGTAAGTACTGAACGTGTTTTTAGCAAGAGAAACATCTACCAACCTGCAATGAATTGAAAGGTAGAATTACAATACATAGATAAAATAACAAAAAAAAAACATTTTGGTTTCATAGATTCCAGCACAGTCTATACTGTGTCTATAAGAGTATCTATACTGACAGCTTTGCACAAGTGGAGTGTAGCTTGAAAAGCCCAGTATGCTACAGCAGCCAGAGATGAAGGAGTTATAATCAAGGAGAAACCAAATTAAATGGAATGTCATTCGCTGTCGGTATTTCCTCTTGGGTTATGAAATAGGATCGTTAAAGTCTGTCTTTGTGTCTGTCTGTATGTATACCAGTTAGAAAATACAATGCTAAATGTTAAGGAAAAATATATTTGCTGTGTCTTAATTTTGAAGAACAATATACTATGAAATGTCAGCTAAAATTGTGGACAAATTGATTCAAATATTTTCATCTTCAGGAAAAGATGTTACAATAGGTAAATAGTTACAGTTTTCAGTTGTATTTTTAAATAACTTTGTTCTCTTACTATAGGTTTATAAATTGGTTTGCTCATATATACAGTAGAGGCTCAAATAATTTTACCTCACAGAAGTCTAAGTTAATGAACACTTTAGAGTATATTTTATCCCTTTTTTCTGCTACATTTATTTTACACATCCATTATTAATTTTCAATTAAGAAAATGCAGTGACATCAGCACAAATTACAAGTTAAGGCCTATACATAACAAAAGTAACACAGCTAATAAAATGTATGTAAAATGACTAACACAGACACACAGACCAGGGATGATTGACTCACAGGGGAGGCACTCACCCACAAAGTAGCTCTGGCCAAGTGGAAGGTACTGCTCTGTCAGAACCAGACCATCAGAAGCTTGCTGGAGCCAGACTACTGCGCCATCTGAGACAGTGCAGTGGTGAAATGCACCCTCACTGACACGCCACAAACCTGGAATGCCAGTAATGTTTGCCTGGATCCTGCAAAAAAAACAACAGACTATGTTACACCCAACTGAAATATCTGTATTCTCTATTTAAATACCCTCTATCCATACTCTTAAATTGTAATAACCTGAACTTCCCACCGATTTCCATACTCATGTAGTCTATTCACTCTATCCCAAACACTCATTTTCTTCAGTTATGTCCCAACAATATGTATCAGAAATATATTATATAAATAATCAAAGACACTTTGAATATCAACATACCGTGTTAATGTACACAATTGTCCTAACATAATATTTGGCTCTCAGTTTCAGATTTGTCAAAAGGATGCTGTGGTACTGAATAATAACATAAATTGTGTCATTTCTAATTACTATTATAATTGTTTCTATCGTTGTTCTTATTACTTACTAGTATCAGTTTTACATTGAAAAATATCTATCCCGGCCCACGGTGACATGCTTACAATAGCACCTTCATCTAGTGCCTGTGTATCCATTTCTTTGGCCATTTTTACTGGTGACTGCACACAAGAAACAGTCAGTAGCTCAAGAACAACAAAGAACTCATTAGTATTCGTGGGAGGAGGCCATGGCGTCACTGCAGCACATCTATGCTGTGAATGTCATTTAGTGGCCAAGGACAGACTCACTGTTTCTGGAAACACTAGCAGAGACAAAGACAGTTCTGATGAACATAGGGCTCCTTAATATTTAAATAAAAGAGGGTATATCTGCAATAACTGAAAACAGTTTGTAATATCCCAAAAATCGAAATGAAAAGGATACAACAAAGTAACAGCAATAATGAACATATAAAACACAAATGTTTCACTAAATGGAACATAAGGTATGTTCATCTAACTGTGTCATTCAGTCACAATAATGTAATTAAAAATATAAGTGACTCCAATGATGCGTAGATGGACAAGGGGACCCTCAATTCTTACTTGATGGCTGTGCCTTCAGCCAACTCTAGGGCTAGATACACAGCCCCTGAAGAATCCCTACCCATCAGGTTCCTGCAGTCTGACATCTCTTGCACCTAAAACAGACCATGAACACCATCATGCTTAATTCACAAATACTAAGATTTGGGAGTAAAAAGAAACTAGAGTCGTTTAGCATGAAACCATGCATTGATTCACCAATCAATCTACAATTAGCTGACGTCAGTCACGGTTTCTGTGGGTAGGCAGGGTGGGTCTGACTGGGTATAAGTCTAGGGTAAACTCTGAATGAGAAGCCAGTATATTGCAGGGAAAATGTACATGAGCACATACTCATCAGCTATAAGCAATTTAGAGACACTAATCAGCTTCCCTGCTTGTTTTTGGACTACAGGAGAAAACCAGAGTAGGTTGAAAACACCTGCATGACACAAGGAAAACACACTAACTCTAGCACATAGCAAAAAGGGCATGTGCTTTACATTCAACACATTTTTTAACTATAACACATTTTGTGTTTTGTATATGCAGAACCCAGGTTAAGAACATCTGACTTACAAACTGACTAATTCATACTTGCGAATGGACTGTCATAAAGCCTGTTATATTAAAAAATTAGGTTCAATACAATGATTTGAAATAACAAAAGTATTCACTACTTTGTGATACTTATGGAAACATTACACAGATTCAGCAGTTGGTCAGCTTAAGGTACAATACAGTATGAAGTGTAGTTACTTATATTACTGGATAAATATACTGAATTTTTTTCTGACCTACCTAAAAATTCTACTTAAGGTCACTTAAGGATCAGATCTTGTTCGTAACCTGGCTACTGCCTATAACTCAAAAATTGTCTTCGTCGTTCAGAAACATAGTTACTGTTTAATAAGAAAATCATCATCTCTACTTTGTGTTGTTTATAGAGTGAGAAGATATCAAATAGGAAGCAATGACCAGGCAAATAGCAATCTTACCTGATCATTGTCCCAAATCACTGTAGCCACTCTCTGTTCTGTCGTGGGCTGCCATGGCTGCAGTGATGGTAATGCCTGTGTGCTTGTGGGTGCTGTGGTTGGGGTGGCCTGCATGGCCTCAGTAGGTGCAGCTGATGTGACAGCAGTAGCAAGTGTTGCATGTTCCGAGGTCAGAGAGGAAGACTCCCAGATGGTCATGGGGATGTTTGAAGATGGCCGTTCGCACCTCTCCCCCTCGAAACCCTCGTGGCATTCACAGGTGTACACCCCACCCACATCACTGCAATTGCCATGGATACAGGGATTGCTGGTACAGAGGTCTACAAAAAACTACAAAAAAAAAAAACAGTTCAGTTTAATTCTCAGTAACAGTCCAGTCACTGTGTTGTCATTTCACACAAATGAAAACTGCATTTCTATTGAGCAGTATACAGCTGTTACGTATGAGCTGTGTCATGTCATGCATAGACAGTGACGCCAGTTGTGCACAACTCATGTTCATATACACGTGCACATACAAGTACAGACACCAAAAGCATTTTAGTAGATTAAAAACTATGTAAAACAGTGTAAAACTATGTGAAAACAACCTCTTTCACCTGTAACTGCAGGAAAACAAAGAATCTCTGCGTGTTAAAGACATTTTAGTTTAACAACACCGAATTCCTGATTTGCTCCAAATTTTAGAAATATCTGAACTAATGACAGTAAACAAGAATACAGCTACAGTCATCTTTAACTGCTATCATCAATTTCAGGCTTAATTGCCTTCAAATGAGTCACTAGCTTGTTGTCTCATCCTTATTCACAGAAAGGGAATAAGGAGTGAGGGACAAAGATGAAGTGAGGAACTGCTGCAGATAAGACTGAGGCAACACAGATGCCTTTCATTTGTGTCTGGAAAATTACTGAAATAAATTATGGCAAGAACAAATTTAAAAGATTCTCCAGAAGACAATCAAATTTAAATAATGAGTGAAATTTCAGAACAAAAAAACTGCTCCTATTAAATACATGGAAAAATATGATGCCAGAATTCCTCTATGGAGATGGGATGTGCTGATATAATTAGTTGTGTGTGATCTAATTGGTGGCCAACAATTAATTAACAAAAATCGCCAAAGATTTTGTAATAGAAAAACATAATGAAAAGGGAGAAATGAATGCACAAGAGGGTGTCTTTACAGTGCAATTATGACTATTTTTACAGATCTGAAGGCCACTGTTGCCATGGCTACAGTAGCTAGGTAACCAGAAAGCAATTATAGTAGTTCGTACTCACAGCATGTGCGTGTGTGTGAGAGAGAAACAAGGAGGCACAGACATCAACATTCTACCTAAAAAGTGAGGTACAGCCATATATTGTCCCACACATCAGCCCCCACAGCCCCCACAGATTATTCTGCACACATATTAGATAAAATGTCATTGAAAAGCAGAGACCCCTAGAGGCTTGTGCTGAAGAGAACAACACCACTGCAAGCAAGAATGCAGGTCTGTCAGGATAGTGACAAAAACAACACTATTATTCCAATTGACGCAAGAAATCATCTGCCAAATACGCACGCATCAAACAAATGCACACAAAAAAAACATACCATTACCTGTAAGAATTAAGTCTTCACTGTGAATGAATAGCATCCCTAAAAGCTATTTCTGTCTAAATCCCCTGAAATTAATGTAGAAAGAAAGGGAAATTCTATTTCAGTTTGTTCTGAGAAAACTTTACGTATTGCTGGGGGATCGAGGCATCTGATGAGCAGAAGCAGCCTTGTATGGGGCTGAAAAATCCATAATGGCAACAGTTACCGGCACTCTGATTGTTAAATGATGTTACATAAACACAATAACAATGTGCTTCCTGTCCTAAAACATTTGTCTCCTGCTGTTTTCAGTTTAATGAGCCAAAAAAATTAAAATGATATACAGGTCCAGCTTACAGGTTCACGTGTGGGTAAGTTTACTTTTATCAGAAATACATTTTTAAAGTTGTATTTACTTACTATATACTTCAAATGCTTCAAAATAGTATTAATCTCTTTCCTTAAAAGCTAAATTCAGCATTTTAAAAGGGAAGTATATTACAGCCTATTCAGGTGGCCATTTCTTTCATATCATAAGAAAAGTAACAGAAATTCCACGGAGTAGTCTGGGTTGTTTCAGTGACGTACAAATATTTTGCGAGGGGTGTTTGCTCAAGCACCTCCAGTCTCCCCACCACCACCACCACCACCATGCACACATCTAGCTTGTAGGGTAAAATCTGAATGTAGCTTTCAGTTGTTTTAAAGATTTCCTAATCTATTCAGAAAGATAATTTAGAACCTCATAAAAATAGATTGCGTTATCAGATATCAAGTTTTCTACCTCAGCAGGTATGTAGCTGATAATGCAAATAAAAATGCTCTAAAGCAAAAGCAGCTGTCTTTATGACATTTCTTTATAGCATCTATTTCAGGGACCATGGTCACAAGACCATCTGAATTCCTCTGTGTGACATCACCCTATGTGAATGTCAGCCAGATGAGGATGTAAAGTTATCCTTTTAGGGTACTCTTAACATTCATTTCAGCTTCTTAGAGCAGTTAGATCAGAATATGCCTAAAATCCAAAAGCTGAGTCATATATCTACACTTCAATTGCTGATTCAATCTAAAGTTTCATCATTCTTTTTAAATGAAATTATTGCTACTTGTTTAGCAGATCAAGTAATAATTTATTTTCCATTTGCACAAGTACAGTGGTACCTTGGTTCTTAAACTCACCAAAACTCGAATTTCTTGAAAGTCGAACAAACCAGTTTGACCTAGAACTCGATCAGAATATCAGAACGCTGGAATATGCCAAATTTACAAAATTCCAGTGTACTGTGGTACCTCGGTTCTGGAACATAATCCGTTCCAGACTCCAGATCAAATCCTAAAAAGTTTGAGTTCTGTTCGAATTTTTCCCATAAGAAATAATGGAAAACCAATTAATTGGTTCCCGGCCCCCCAAAATTACACCTAAATACGATTATTTTAGCATTTTAACACAAAATGAACAGGATAAACAAGAGGAGCATTTTTTTTCTTAATGGCTTCCAAAACAATGAAGATCTTATCCCAACATTATCCCTGTCCTGCCCCGATCGTTCGCTCCTTCCGTGTGCCACGCCCCCTCCTTAACCTTGCGTGGGATCCCCATGTGATCAGCTGTTTCTGGTTGTTGTCATCAGTCCTCTGTATTAAATCCACGTCAGTTTGTTTCCCTGGTACGGTCATTAGGTGTGTTCGACTTGCTTACAGCACTGCCTTAAAGCGACGCATTCTGATTCTGACGCAATGTATTACAGTTAGATGCATTGCGACCTTTCACCCTGCTGCACAAACTGGAATCACCTTCATACTGACACACCATTGCCCTTATTGGCTGGTGAGTTTAGTTACATGCATGACGTTTATATCTCAGGCAGTTCCGGTGCATAATCTGCTATTTCTCCCAAATATCACGTAAAACAAAGAGAACTGGTTTTCAGTTAATTTACCTGGTAAAAGAAAGTTTAAATAAATGACATAAATGCTCTAATAGTACACGTAAGTTAGTTCTTTATTTATTGTTAGTTACTGCAATGTTGCGCTGCTTTATTTGATTAATCATCCAGTCTGTGAAGAAAGCATTCAAGTAAGAATTGCATTGCAGTATGACTCATTTCCTGGTGCAATTTATTATCGGTCAGCGTTCACGGTTAAATTTCTGATATTCAGACAGAGTTCTAGGTCAAACTGGTTTGTTCGACTTTCAAGAAATTCAAGTTCTAGGGAGTTCGAGAACCAAGGTACCACTGTATTTATATTCTTCACATGTGTAAAATATTCATATTGTATTTATTTCTCATTTGCAGTATGACCAATATTTTTTGTGAGATAAAAGTAAGAAATATAACAGAGCCCTGGGTTTTTGTGTACTTGTTTAAAGACAAGCATGTAAAGGCAAAAGCTGGAGTGAAGTGTGAATACTATGGGGTTTATTTGCTCAAATATTTGTGATAATGTATAATATGTCTCCCATCCCAACTTGGTCTTATTCTGCCACAACTGCCACTTCTACATCACTTGCCACAAATAAAGTTTCAGTCAGTTCTATGGTGTAAATTAGGCGTTTTTTTCATCTAACTGAACACTATAGTCTGATGATATAACTAGGATGTGACAAAAATTACCATTGAGTCTTGAATACTGTGCATGGTAACGACTAATATATACATACATCTCACATAGTAAAGGGGGAAAGGGGCAGTAAGAGGCCTGGAGTCCCACCCCAGCACACCAAGGCTGGTCATGTTGGTGTAGGCAAAACTAACCACGAAATCTTTGCTTTTATTACAATTTCTGGTTATTTCAACCACATTTCACTCTCTTCTCTCATCACCAACTTTTAGTGGGGAGGGGGGAGAATGAAGAACAGATAGGTCGAGAGAGCTGGGTGAATGTAGGTTGTAGACGGTGCACGGTTTACAGAGGTGGCATCACCTGAAGCGACTGTAACTGACCGCTTTCAGGTGCTTCCAGCTTTAGAGCCGAAGAGACTGGGGAACCAGGTGGGTCCTTGTGCACTGAGGACCCCCCTCCCCCAGGAAGAGGGAGGTTGTGGTAGTAGGGGATTCAATTATTAGAGGTGTAGATAGTTATGTGTGCACCCGTGATAGAGGGTCCTGTACGGTGTCTTGCCTGCCTGGTGCCCAGGTAGTTTCTTCCAATATTTTAACTCCAAAAGAGCTCTAAAAGCTGAAATCACTAATCTGCAGAATAGTAAGGGCCTTATAATTGAAAATGAAATTGATATAGTATGTCATGCCCTGCTCGTCCGATCCTCCTGTGTGCCACGCCCCCTCGTTAACCTTGTGTGGAATCCCGCTTGTTATCAGCTGTTTCCTGTATTTCCATTGAGTCCTGTGTATTTTAGTCTGCGTTTGAGTCCGTTTCCCTAGGTCTGTCATTGAAGTCCAATAGTCTGATGGTGTGGTGTTGTTTGTTCCTTGGTTTCTTACATGTCCCTGCTCTGTTTCCTGATTAAATCCCAGATCCTTTGTCTTCCTCTCCTGCTTCCCTGTTCTGTGCACCGCGATCAGTCCCAACATAGTAAATGAGTTTAATGATTATTTTGCATGGGTGTTCACAGTAGAGAACACAAATAACTTGCCACCATTTAGTACAAATACAGCTTCATCTATGACCAATATACTGAGGCTGATCTTACCTATATTTTTAAAAGGGATTAGGGATATTATTAGCCAACCTATAACTTTACTATTTCAGAAATCCTTATCTAATGGTGTAGTACCTTCTGATTGGAAGCATGCTAATATAACACCCATATTCAAAAAAGTGGATAGAAGTAATCCAGCAAACTATTGGCCAATCAGTTTAACTTGTATAACTGGAAAAGTAATGGAAGCTATAATCAAAGTTTAAATAGTAGATTACCTGGATTCAAATAACATTCTGAGGGATAGCCAACATGGATTTAGGAGCGGTAGATCCTGTTTAACTAATCTACTTGAGATCTTTGAGGAAGCTACAAAAAAATTGATCACAAAAAGGCCTAGGATGTGATCTACTTCCAGATTTCCAGAAGGCCTTTGATGTTGTCCCCCACAAAAGGCTCTTGTTTAAGCTCAGAGCTGCAGGGATTTTAGAAAGTAGTAGCTTGGATCAAAAACTGGTTAACAGAGAGGAAGCAGCGAGTAGATATTAGAGGCACAATGTCACAGTGGGCCTGTGATCATAGTGGGGTACTGCAGGGTTCAATTTTAGGACCACTATTGTTACTAATTTGCATTGATGATACAAACACCAATACATACAGTAAACTTGTTAAATTTGCATAAGACACCAAGGTGGGTGGTGTAGCAGATACTAAACTAGTAGCACAAAGGCTGCAACTGGATCTTGATTTAATCAGCGACTGGGCTGGTACCTGGAAAATGAAATTTAACACAGATATTTTATGGGTTCCATTGAAATAAAGGTAGCTGATTACAAAAAATCTTGGTGTGTATGTTGATGCTTCCATGTACCACTCGCGCCAGTATGGGGAAGCAATGAAAAAGGTCAATAGGATGTTGGATTAGTTTGAGTTTATCACTCTGCCACCCTAATTGCAACATGGCTTATCTTACACCAACCCATAAACCAGAGAGTTATTAGCTACCTGTTACGTCGGAAACCAGGAAGCAGGCGAAACAAGCCGTGAAGACGGATACACCGGGTTTATTTGTGAGGAAAACAGATTTGGAACATACAACGTCAATAACAATCCCGGGGAAACAGACTTAAACTTGGACTAATATACACAGGACTACAAGCAGGAAATGTAACACAACGGGTAAATGGAAAGATTCCACATGGGGTTAATGAGGTAGGCGTGGTCCACATGTGGGAGGTACAAGCAGGGTGTGACACTACCAGGGACCACTTGGATGGTATGGAAGTGGAAAGAGGCTGAGGAGGCTCTGAAGGACGGCTGAAGGAGACAGAGACAGATTGGGACATTGGGACTCTGTGTGTCATACAGGGAGGACACTGAGGGACTCAGCCAGCGTATCACGGACTACATCCATTTCTGTGTACAACACAGTCCCACAAAATCAGTGTGTTGCTTTCCCAGTAGCACACCATGGATCACAAAGGATCTGAAGGACCTTCAAATCATGAAGAAGAGAACATTCAGGTCTGGTGACAAGGAGGAGATCAAGCAGCTGCAGGCAGAACTGAACATTCATCCCACCATAGGAACAACCGCTAGAGGGAGAAGCTGAAGCATAAGCTACAGCAGAACAGCACAAAGGAAGTGAGAAATTGGACGAACATCATCATCAGATGCAAACAAGCTGTTAACATTGTAGTGGAAGGGGATAGAGAGGGCTCACAAGTCTTACCCTCCCCAACACCTCCAACTCATGCTGTAGGCACACTGAGAGATCTGTACTGCGTCTGAGCATGTTTGGCCCCCAAAAGTCCAGTTTGTTTGACTGGTGTGATCACGTTGTACCTGGAAGAAGTGGGTCCAGGTACGTTTAGTTGGAATTGGGATCACTAATTGTGCCCGACCATGGAACACAGATGAACAGGCTGACCTTTCATTTTCCACATAATAAAAAAAAATATGTAACATTATTCTGTTAATAGGCACTGGCAAGTCGTTTCACTGCTAGTTCTGGCAATATTAGACAAAACTATATCTGTTACTGATCAAATTATCTAGTTAGCCAGAAGATGTGGAGATTATAGCCCTTCCCAATGTTTGCTGATGTTATGGTTCCAACTTGGTTCAAACCAGGTTTTCTGTGGTGCCGTAGTGCAGTCATCTGTTTTCCTGGCCCAGAGCTAGTGTTTTTGCGGCAGAAACGCACAGAACCGGTTCATGATTGGAAAACAGAGTAATGGCGATGACAAAAGCGTGCTCAGGTCTTAAACATTAAGTGCACTGTGAGGGCAGACAAGCGGAGAGGGAAGAGGGCAATCATTCAAAGGCAGAGTGTAAGGCAACTGGGCCAAGTGTGAGTTCGTCCTCACTGCCCCTTCCCCCCTCTACAATCTTCACAGCTCCCTGTGACTTCCCCATCAAACCTCAGGTCTCCATCCCCACTTCCCTTCCCAATCTGTCTACCTTTACTGACCAGGTGAGGAAAAAGCTGGGGAAACTCATGCACAGGAAAGTTTGAAGGCCCTGATGGAAACAGCCCCAGGGTGCTAAAGACATGTGCCAGCCAGCTCTGTGAGGTCCTACAGTACCTGTTCCTCTTAACCCTGAGCCTACAGAAGTTCTCTGACAACTCCTTCATTGTAGGACAAGTCATTAACAGAGATGAGTCAGAGTATAGAGGACTAGTAGAGGACTTTGTGTTGTGGTGGAAGGAAAACAACCTGTGGCCCCTCCAGGGCTCTGTAGGTATCTACTATGTAATGTTTCATATATAAAATAAGAGACAAATCACATCTCATTTTGATTTAAAACAGGACACAGCATTCTTTTTCAGGATGGCAATCACCTAATATGCGAGATGGCTGCATACTGTAATCCTCACATTTTCATTGAAAGATTTCATTGCACAACTACTCTAACACTGCACTGTTCCTTTTACACAAAAAAGACTGAACAAGAATGAATGTTGTAATTTACACTATATACACAGGATTAGCTCCAGTCATCAAGAACATTATTTACAAATCAAATTTCTTGTCCACATCCTAATAAGGAATAGTGGGAAACAAGTGAGTTGAATCTGCGTATTTTAGCATGCTCACGAGCCGTGTATACACTCACCTAAAGGATTATTAGGAACACCATACTAATACGGTGTTTGACCCCCTTTTGCCATCAGAACTGTTTTAATTCTATGTGGCATTGATTCAACAAGATGCTGAAAGCATTCTTTAGAAATGTTGGCCCATATTGATAGGATAGCATCTTGCAGT
>JABFEA020000039.1:17192567-17221868 GCA_019775915.2 Cyphomyrus plagiostoma | reverse complement strand
TGTGATTGGTTGATTAGATAATTGCATTAATGAGAAATTGAACAGGTGTTCCTAATAATCCTTTAGGTGAGTGTATAGCCGCTGTGTGTAATCGTTGTTACAGTAAACCCTAGGTGTGTATGTTTGTCCGTTTGTTATATGCACCCTGTCCAATCCTCCCACTGTGTGTGTACCTTACAGTTCAGCATCTGACCTCATTGTGTTTCTGCTGTTGTATTGGGTTTGGTGCTTGATGGCTATGGACTATAATAAAAGAGTGTGTTTTTCCCAGCAAGCGAGTCTCCTCATTCTTTGTTGCTCTTGCGACAGTCTGCCTGGTGGTACAGTGGTGTCAGAAGTAGGATGCCGGAAGCAATCCCACTAGCGATGCTGGAGCAGACACTCTACAACATCATCCAGAGAGCCTGCACCAGCCTGGCAGGCCTCGAGGTGGCAATGAAGCAGCAAAGCAGAAGCGGTTCGGAGGAGAAGATGGACAGGAGAGAGAAGTTTGTCTCCTTTACCTGAGGCAGGAGAGGGCACCGGCTACGCTCTTGCCCGGATGTCTGCCCCAAACCCACCAGCAGACAAGCTGAGTGCACTGCAGGAAATAGAGCAGCCATCCTACTTGACAGAAGTGCACTGGACCCATGCAGCCGCTCCTGCCAGCCCACCAGACTCTCATTGGAGACAACGTTGGCAACTAAAGAGGGCAGGCACCACCGTGGACTCCAACCCCTCAGTGGCTGACAAGAGCTCCTCACTCTTCAGTCAGGAGGAGACACAGTGTGACCCCAGCTGCAAGCACGACAACCAGAGGCAGCGGACAGAAGCTACGCTGTTGGATTATTAGGAGGTGTGCTGCAGTTGGGAGGTCTGGTTAGCCCGGGAATGCCAGTGGGAGTGGGACCAGCAAGACCAGGAGCAGCTGTGGGAGTCCAAGGAGTACAAGCAGCAGGAGCTGAAATGGCTACACAGTCAGCTGGCCAGTTAGGATCAGGAGATCAGGAGATCAGGAGCGCAACTGCCAGATGTGTCTGGCCGAGGCAGTGGAGGCAGCATTATGGGTCATAAGATGGTGTGCCATGGCTTGGAAGCCCAGCAGGCACAGAAGCGCCACAGGCTGCAGGAGGTAGGAGCCATGGTGCAGGACCACAGGGAGGCATGCCTCACTCTGGAGGCCCAGCTGACAGAGGACCTCTACAAGCAGCAGGAGGAGGAGGCCCAATTGGCATGCCCCCCCCCCAACCAGGCAGGACCAGCCTGCCTAACAACATTAGGGCCCTAATAAATGGGGTAGAAGGAAGTGCTGGGAGTCCACAGAGAAAGGGGCCTGGCTATGGAAGTCATGGGGAGTGGTGCTCCCTGGTCAGGAGGACCCTCTGGAAGGGGAACCAGATCCAAATAAGGCACGTAAGAAGAAGGCTGTTGGCCGGGGGATCAGTCCTCTGTTATTGGAGGTGACTCGCTGACAGCTGCCATTGGACAACTGTGACTTGCTTCAGAACTGAGGTGGGGACTGAGGATGGTGGTCAAGGGGATAGTAGATCTTTGGTGGGGGGGCAGTGTAGCACCAGTAAGATCTGCGTACCCCGGCATGCTTGTGGGCCGTGTAAAAAGCCCCTGTGTATAATCATTGTTGCTTCTGTTGTATTTAAAAGTTGTTGTATGTAAAAGTTGTATTTCCCAGTTGAGGCATGTATGTTTGACTGTGCCTTATACTGTGCCCCTGTCCAATCCTTGCGTGTCCTTAGCTTTGTACAAATCTCCCACCGCATGTACCTTACAGCTCTGTCTCTGACCTCCTTCAGTTTCTGCTGTTGTATTGGGTTCAGTGCTCGTTGGGTGCCTGTTACAGTCCTGTTAAGGACTTTAATCAAAGAGTGTGCACTTCCCAGGAAGCAAGTCTCCTTGTTCTTCGCTGCTCTTACGATGGCTTGCTCTACTTGGCACTACAATATTGTTGCACTGGCAGGGCGCATGTCCCAGCATGCCCCTCATGTCCCAGCATGCCCCACGTGTCCCCGCATGCAGTTGTAAATAGCCTTTGTTGTGTTGTTGTTGTTAATGTTAATGGTTACATTTCCCTATTGTCGCACGTGTGTTTGTCTGTGTCTTGTGTGTACCATGTCCAACCCCGTGTGTATTTAGCTTACGTAAATCTCCCTCCGTGTGTGCATGTTACAGTTCAGTATCTGACAACCCTGTGTTTCTGCTGTGTGTGATTGGTTCTGTGTTCATTGGGTGCCTGATGTAGTCCTTTTCAGGACTGCTAACAAAGAACGTATTCTCCCCGGTAAGCGAGTCTCCGTGTCTCTCTGCTCCCACAATGCCTTAGTCTGTTCAACACCACAATATAAATACACAGTTGTGAGCAAAATTTGGGGCTTGAGTACAGGGTCAAGCCAAATATTTGGTGCCCCTTTAGCACTTTATATGAATTGTCTTAATGAAATCAGGTTCACCCGATCATCGTCTGTTGACTTGGACTTGATTTGATTTGATCAAACTCCCACATGAAAATTTTGCAGAGTTCCTCACAATGAATTTTGCTGACTGGCTGCCAGGCTGCTACCAAAAAGATCTGCAGAGCGAGGGGGCTGACAACAGAAAAAATATATAAACATTATTTAGAAATATTCTATTTAGAGATATTAAGATGGCAACTAAAACCTTCCTTTTCACCCTCTGCTGCTCTCTGTTGGCATTTTCATTTTTGAAGCTCAGGTGTTTGTCTACCATGTGTAGATTGTCATCCATATATATATTTTTGAAGTGATAACGAGATTCAATACAGGCAATATGATTAAACACTATGTAGACACAACATAACTTGCACAAAAACTTAGTAATTTATCAAAAGAATGTTATACTCATCACAGAGCTTTGCATCTTTCATTTTTGGGACGTGCCACACAAAGTAAATGGAAAAAATTCTCCCACATTTGCATTTTACTTCCATTTCTCTTCTCATTGAGGAAAACTGTTGTCTAGCATGCTGCCATTTTGACAGATGATCCCATTAATAGTCAGCAGACCCACATTCCAAAATTAAGAAGAGTCAGTGGATTGAAGAAAAATAGGGTGTACCAAACAAATAATGAATTAATTCATCTTACTTTAGACCTCCAATGTTCTTGGCTCTATATCTAATGATGACACAGCAAGGCCTGAGCAAGGACTATCGAGATGGTACCCAAATATAAAAGCTAAGTACTTCCAGCAGAAATGTCTCTGGAAAACTAGCATATTAAATTTCCTCCTCTAAGATAGGGTAGGGTGAATTTAAAATAAGCTAGCCAATTAGAAATAGAATTATGACAAGAAATTTTAGCTAACAGTTACAAAGTTACGAAGTCACTCATAGTCTAAAGCAGGGATATTTGATTAAAAATTAAAATGTGCACAGAAAATTTCCTGGAGCAAAGATACTCCAACTCTTTTATAATATACAACCTAACAATTAACAATTTTAGACCATTTGGAGTCAGAATGTGGCAGGGTCATCCACCCATCCATCCATTTTCCAAACCGCTTATCCTACTGGGTCATGGGGGGTCCGGAGCCTATTCCGGAAGCAATGGGCATGAGGCAAGGAACAACCCTGGACGGGGGGCCAGCCCATCACAGGGCACACACACACACCAGTCACGCACACACACACACACACACACACACACACACCTATGGGCAATTTGGCAACTCCAATCAGCCTCAGCATGTCTTTGGACTATGGGGGGAAGGAAACCCCACGACGACACGGGGAGAACATGCAAACTCCACACACATGAAACCCAGGTGGAGACCAGAACCCGGGTCCCAGAGGTGTAAGGCAGCAGTGCTAACCACTGCACCACCATGCCGCCCCCGTGGCAGGGTCAGTTCCTCCAAAATGCTCTTTCAGGGCCTCAGGACTCATTGCTGGCCACTTCAGAACTCTCCTGCGCTTTGTTTTCAACCATTTCTGGCTGTTTTTAGATGTATGTTTGGGGTCATTGTCCTGCTGGAACACCCAGGACCTACACTGACACTGGGCCCTACATTGTGCCTCAAAATCTTTTGGTAGTCTTCACATTTCAGGATGCATTGCACACAATCAAGGTACCCAGTACCAGAGGCAGCAAAACATCCCAAAAGATCTTTGAACCTCCACCACGTTTGACTGTAGGTACCGTGTTATTTTCTTTGTAGGCCTCATTCCATTTTCTGTAAACAGTAGAATGATGTGCTTTACCAAAAAACTCTACCTTGGTCTCATCTGTCCACAAGAAATTCTCCTAGAAGGATTTTGACTTCCTCAAGTACATTTTGGCAAACTCCAGTCTGGCTTTTTTATGTTTGTGTGTCAGCAGTCATGTCCCCCTGGGTCTCCTGCCATAGCGTTTAATTTTGTTCAGGTGTCGATGGATAGTTTGAGCTGACACCGTTGCACCCTGAGTCTGTAGAACAGTTTGAGTCTGTTTAGAAGTTGATTGGGGCTGTTTATCCACCATTTGGACTATCCTGAATTGTAGTCTTTTCTCAATTTTTTGCTTCCGTCCACATCTAGGGAGATTAGCTACAGTGTCATGTGTTGAAAACTTCTTGATTCTGTTGCGCACAGTGGACGAAGGAACATGAAGATCTCTGGAGATGGACTTGTAGCCTTGGGACTGCTGATATTTCTTCACAATTATTGTTCTCAAGTCCTCAAGCAATTCTCTACTCTTCTTTCTGTTCTCCATGCTTAGTGTGGCACATACAGACCAGTGCTTCCCCTAGGTTTACAGCTTTCCGAAACATGCTCTCTGTCCACTGGTGGGAGTGTTTTATCTGGCTTCAGGTGTGATTTCTATATTGCCAGCACCTTGTCACAGGTGAGTTCAAACAAGCATCATATGCTTGAAATAAAATGATTTACCCACAATTTTGAAAAGGGTCCAATAATTTCGTCTGGCCCATTTTTGGAGTTGGTCCAATGCACATACAGAAAATAAACATGTGTATACCAAAACATTTGTAATTGCAACTATTTTCTGGAAGAAATGGTGCATTTTCTGGAAAAATTCCAGGGGTGCTGATCATCTCGGCCATAACTGTATAGAAAGCATTGAGTGTTCATTATTTTGCTTATTCATTATATGCATTGGATCTCATAACACAGTTATACATTTTGCCATTAATTAAACATGCATATTACTGTCCACAATACTGGATAGGCTAAGCATTTGAAAACATATGAATGGATATACTTCACTGCTGTCTGAGTATTTAATTTGGTTAATGTTATGCACATGAAGTTTATGCATTTTTAAAAGGCACCATTTCCATCCATTCATCTTCCAACCAGTTATCCCCTTTTGGTTTACATATATGTAAAAGCAAAAACTGATTCCTCTCAAATGTCATTAGGTTCAAATACTGGGATTCATGTTCCTCATGTTGCCAGTACCTCACTATTGTATACAACATCAGGTGTTTTCAGTCATACATTTTTGAACATTATAGATGAACTCTAGAGACAAACAAGCCATTATGAAGGTACATTGAACGTTTTATGAATTTAATATAGAAGCATTATGAAGGTGCAGTTAATGTAAAGCGTTACCAAGGTTTCAGTGAATATGGAAATAATCCTAAAGACATGATCTCACATGGTTCAGATCCTGTGTAACCCTGTCATGTCACATGACATGTGGGTGGGTGGGGGTCGGGGGGGGGAACAGAACCAAGAAGCAGAGTGGGGGAATGAAGAGACATGAGCTGTCGGCAGAGTCTATTTTTAGTAAGTCAGGTGAAAGCGGCTGTGATGTCATGACTGCAGGGATTGCTCAGTTGCAGGTCACTGCTGGTCTGTAAAGCCTGTCGCCTTTAATCCCCATGCTGCCTCCTGCATCTACAACAGAGATGCACATGCTGTTCTTCTCTTTTTCGAGTAACTAAACCACAAAATAACAGAGTGAGTTATAGCCCCATAAACCGGTATTACTGACATTTTCATTATGCAAATTATGAGTCAACGTGTGTTTGAAAGTGTGTACTTGTGGAAGGGATTTTGCCCTCTGCACAGGTCACATAGCTGAATATGCAAGTTACATTGCAATAGTCTTTCTGCCAAATTGAACAAATCCTGAGTGATATTCCTGGAGAGATTTAATGTTATTGCTTACAAAAATAAATTGGTTGAAAAATGTTATTATGGATGTTATTTCATAAAGCAAGGCACAGTATTTGTTAAGCTCTCGGTTTTGAAATATAAGTGTTTTGTGCTGGTCTTCTGGTAACACAGTGGTGTGAACACTGTAAACTCGCTCCTAGTGTTCTAGTGTTCCTAGTGCAGACACAGGTCAACAAGTTAATCATGACTCACTTCTGTTCTTTAACTATTTAAGCATACCTGTCCAATCCCTCAGTGTGACGTATTGGTTGTTCCCGCACAGGATACTGAGTGCTTTCTCTGTGTCCTGACCTTCTGTGCCCGATCAAAATTCCTAACAATTCTGTTTTTCATTGGCTGGTTTCCATAATGAATCTTCTGTACTCTGCACCTGGATCTCCAACTCTGTCATTACACCTACCTGGAAAGTTACTCATCCCCAAGATGTAAGTTTAAATCCGAGGAATCTGTCAGACTATACGCAAGAAGTAAAAGAGGTTTGGGATGCGACCAGCCACAGTGTACAGTTCTAGTGCCGATACATTATATATTTTATTTCAGTGATGGCATTACACCAACACAGCATCAGATTAATGTCATTCTTGAAAAAGGGGAACATATAAAGGAAAGACCATGGTCATGCTGGTTCAAATGCTTTGCAGAACTGTTGGGCTCTTATGCAAGGCCCTTAACACTAATTGCTCCAAGTAGTGGCTTACTCAATTATTAAAGCATTTTAGGACCCAGTTCCATGATATTTGGATATTTGGATGGATACTGTTTGATCCACTTTATTTTAAATGTATTGTTCAGAGAGCTGGAGTCTGTAAAGTTTAGCCCAATGTTGCCGTGTGTATTTAAAACATATAGTGTGGGGCTTCACTGAAATTCAAAAACCACAAGAAACAAGAGGAACCGTGAGGGACCAAATAAAAAGGAGACGGGCCATGGAGAACTAACAGGTGCTACACCTGAACGCAGGTATACAGACAAGACTCATTTAACACAACAAACAGCACCTACAAAATCTGAGGACAAGCTGGAGGCATACAGCACTGACATCTACAGTGACCACAAAGGAACAGGACAAGTGCAAGCAAATACATACAGGTTTACGCCAGAACAATTAACTAAACACTATTCATCATCACTAAACACTCAGGACTCAAGCACTAGGAATGGGATGGCCAGCAACACCTGTGATCAAACCGGGATGACAGTCAGGCTCGGGCAGGGACTGATCCTGACAGCAGCATAAAGATTACTATA
Organism: Cyphomyrus plagiostoma; assembly: GCA_019775915.2. Taxonomy (NCBI): domain Eukaryota; kingdom Metazoa; phylum Chordata; class Actinopteri; order Osteoglossiformes; family Mormyridae; genus Cyphomyrus; species Cyphomyrus plagiostoma. The sequence goes on along the minus strand of JABFEA020000039.1, from coordinate 17,214,484 downwards.
AAGATACTATAAAGATACTATAAAACTCAGTGCAGTGATTTGGTATTTTATTATCTTGTAAACACTCAGGTGTTACTGTACACTTTTTCATTTATAGCTTTGTTCCAGTAATACCTAATCATTCTATAAATTTTAGCAGGTACCTCACTATGCTTAAAGGCAGTAGTAGTAGAGTTTCCAGTATGAGGATTTAGGATTAGATCAGAAGGATGATAAAGGCAGATTAATGTAGATAGCCTTAGGGTCGGATAATGGTGATGGTAAAACCTCTGTCAAAATATTATTTGGATCTTTTAAGTTATTAATTCATCAATTATTAATGAATCAATCACAAAATCAAGCAATTAATCGATGCTTAACTGGATTCATGATGACTTGTTGCACCATGTATATTATTTCTGTAGTAGATGGGTATCCCTACAAGTACCAGGTAAGTTAAATCTATGCAGAAACATTTTCACTTGAGAACTGGAGGAAGCTGAAGTCCTTGAAGGCCACCTGTCAATGAGATTATCTAACACAGAACTGAAGTCTCCTCCAAAATGTATGGAAGTGTTTGGAAATTTATATAAACAGTGAAGGAGTCGACCTTCTAACTTGTCATTATTGGTATGATTCTCTTCTTGTGAGTTAAAACCATCAACATTAACTGTAATGTACAATAGTCAGTTTGCATTATCATGTACAAGGAATATATAATGGCTTTCTTTGTTACAGTCAGAAATAAAAAAAAATCCATTAAAACATTTTTTTTTTAAATACAAACACCAGCTGAGCTTTCTAGTGCATGGGACAACCACAACTCACCTTTCCACTTTGATCTCCAGGAACTAGCATCTTGCTCCATTGAATGAGATTCTTATATAAAACAAAAATCATGTAGTTTGCAATATAGAAATGTAGCTTTACATTTTATTTATTAGGCCATTTGAGTTAAAAGAATTAATAAATAAAAAGTATCAGAAACAGAGTGCTAAACCAAATAAATGGCATTACACCGAGAGAAAACGTACAGTCCCTAAGAGTGTACTTACCAGGGGATGAGAAAAGCAAGTCTTTTTTAAGAAGTATGTGAGCATTACTTACATGTAATCATTGCTAGCAATACTGGTGAACACAAGGATAAAGTACCATGTGTTCAAAGTGGCATAAATCCTCTGGAAAGTTTTAAAATCACCATTTTACTCTGTCATCATTTATAATATAAAAAGAAGTAAATAACTTTAAAAAGCTGCTACCATACCATATTTTGCTCTTTACACAGCATTAGCATGTATCTTCAAAATAAAGCATATTAAATAGACATCTTTGCAGCTTTTAACATGAAACATCCTGCTCCTAATTAACTTGCAAGTGCAATTAAATGTTCATCAAAAAAGGTCAAATACCCCTGTGGAGAAAATAATGGAAAATTAAATGATATTGTAAATTACACCTTGTTTGTATCTCATGCTAAATGTAGCACACCAACCGTGCCTGTATGGTGGGAATATCTTAGTTCCATTCACAAAAGTATCACCTCCAACAGAGAAAGCCAGCTTGCTGTTTTCTGCAGAAAAATCCTCTGTGTTACGTCCTGCGACGTCCGTCCTGTTCCAGCCCTGTGTGTGCCACACCCACCTCGTTACCTCTTGTGATTGCCCAGTGTTTTCACCTGTGTGGCGCTGCCGCTCGCCTGTCGTGTGCCTTGTTTTATGTTTTTAAGTCTGTGCCAGCGTCTGTTCCGGCAGACGCGGCAGAAAACGTGTCTTTGTCTGCGAGAGCAATAAAACCCCTGGTTTGTTTTCATCCGCTTGCCTGATCATCTCTGTGTCCGCCCTGCACGCTCTCCCGGACCGTCACACTCTGCCAGCTTCAAGTTGTAACTCTTGAAAAAAGATGTTTTTTTTTTTGCAGAATGCCAATCAGCATTGCAGTAGAGGTGAACTCCTGGTTGATGCCTCTGAGTTGGATGTTATCCAGCTTCCTGAGGCCAAGCCAGTGTACCATATCAGTGACGTCTGGAAATTTATCCCTGACCTCTGGAAGAAGGGTTTGGCACTTGGACATTCTGTTCTGTACTTCCATCTCATCTAAGCCATAGATTTTAAGAGCCAGCAGTGTGAGTAAATTTTCAGATAAGAAATTCGTTTGTCTTGTGTGTCAAAGTTTGCTTCACACTAAGTCATCTGTGATTCAATGTGTTCAAATCTATCCATTATAATTTTTTTCTGTACAGAAATAGAATCAAATTATTTTTTAACACCTGTAATCTTGTAGTGTTTCCTTTCCTTCACTTCTGAAATCACACTGAAATTGTCACTAACCATCTTTTCCAAGGCAACCAATCTGTTGTTTATCAGCAAAGAAAGAGTTAAGAGCTGGGAGAGAATGACAGCTGTCTCTGTGTCCTCAACTCCTCTTTCTCCTCTCCTCTGTTTAACTCCAGGACAGTCAGATGGTGTAGCAGGTAGAGGGGACTACAAACATGTGACTATTCAGTCCAGTCTATTCAGACCACCAACCTTCCAATAAAAAGCACAAAGGGGTACCCTGCTGTGCCACACACTGGCCTTGATATAATTATATGCTAAACGATGTTGAAATATAAAATTTTAAAGCTTCCTAAATTTTGTTTCTTGTGACAGAAAAATGTTTTAGTGCAACTCGAGGGTTGATGTGACAATTGTATGTCGATATCAACATTGCACAGCATGTTAGCGTAATACTGGGGTCTGCCTGTGGGTAGTGCTGTCGGCGCCCAGCGCTGCTTTGTGTGTGTGCAGTTTGCATGTTCACCCCATGTGTCCATGGGCCACACCAGATTGTGGATTTTCCTGCCACTGCCCAAAAATTGCAACTTAAATGAAATGGAAGTTCCTAAATTGACCATTTAGCTTGGTCCATAGGTAGTTGGACAATGACACAATTTTCATGATTATAGCTGTGCATATCGCCACAATGAAATTAAGCATTAAAAATGGGATTGAAGTATAGACTTTCAGCTTTAATTCAAGCCGTCTAAAATATCGTATTAGCCCTTTAAGAATTGTACCCATTTACGTATAATCCCCCCATTTTCAGGGGCTCAAAAGTAATCGGACAAACTATCAATATCAAAACTATAATGATCACTTTTAAAACTTGGTTGAAAATCTTTTGCAGTGATGCCCAACCCAACCATCAATGTCCTCATTGGCTGCCACTTACTAAGAATTAGCCAACAGAACAGAATATCCAGGCAATGACAGCAGTGGGAGTCAACAAGCCTTCTGAGAGTTCATTGGCTGTGCCGGCAATCCTCATTACAAAGAAAGATCGTGATGTTTCTTTGTGGACTTCTGGGATCTGAATGCTATAACTCAGGAGGACTTGTTCCCACTGCCCAAGAATGATGACACACTGGATCACATCATAGGACTGATGTAGTTTAGCTCCTTAGACCTTCAGAGTGGCTATTGGCAGTTCAAATCAGCCCCAGATGCTCGATCCAAGACTACGTTCACCGTTATCCAGGGTCTGTGGCACTTCTGGTCGACTTTGACCAATGCACTTCTGGGTCATGTCATTCGTGCTCTGTCACTCCCCCTGTACCATCCAGAGGTTCATGAAACAAGTACTGGGGCGTACATGCAGCAGTGCCAGGTGGGAGTACTCATAGAGAAGGTCGAGGTGGACATCCTGGGTCCTTTCCCTTGGAGCAATTCCGGGAACCAATATGCACACTTAACCAAGGATTATTTCACCAGGTGGCGTGAGGGGTACATGGTTCCTTACCACAGTACCGCGACCACATTCAAAAAACTAGTGGAAGAGTTCTTCTGCCACTTCAGAATGACAGAGGAACTACACAGCGACCTGTGGCAGAACTTTAAGTCGCAGGTAGTTTGTGAGATCTGCAAACAGCTGGGCATCGCAAAGACCCACCCTTAGAGTGATGAGCTGTTGGAGAGGTATAGCCACATGCTCTCTGTGTAGCTTGCAATACTTGTTGCTGACCACCAGTGTGAGTGGAACTGACACCTGTCCCTGCAGTGCAGGTGAGAAGCCAGTGAACCCCAGATGCGTTGATGTTTAAGAGGGAGCTGTGCACTCTGGTGGGCTTGGTGTTCATACCACCCCTTGAGATAGAGGTACTGAAGGAGCCAGTTCTAGAGTCCCTGTGGTGCCTCTGTAAGCATCTAAGATGTCTGGAACATCAAGGTGCAGTGATAGCAGAAACTCCCCACAATGCACCACACAGCTACAGGCAGGACTTCAGCATGTTTGGATGTTCTGACCCATTAGAAAGAAGGGGAGGTTGCCCAAGCTGGGAAGCCACTGGATGAGACAAGGACCCAGGCCAAAAGGCCCAAGCAACGAAAGGCTATGGTTCTGCACTAGAATCCCCTGGCACTTTATTGCCCCAAGGCCCAGTTGGATACCCCTGCAGCAGCCGTGGAGGACATGCTGGGAGATCAAGGTATGACAGTCAGTGACACGTGCTAGCCTCTGCCGCATCTGTGGGACTTTTTGAAAGAATTGGGGGTCACTGTAGGGTTGGTCAGCTTGACCAATTGTGAACTTCACCTGCATGCCTTGCATCTCTCCAGATGTTTCCATAAATAGTGTACATTAATATGTGTCTTTGTGTATTTTTGTTGTAAATTGTAAATGTCATGTCCATGTCATGGTTCCCATGTAATATGTGTGTTTTATTACCGTACAACTGAAAAAGTGACTGTCACGTTAATTGTTGCTTCCATGTCCGTGCTGCTGTGACTTTGACCAATGCTAGCGATTAGATGGAACAACTTTCAGCTTCAAAAGAGCTGTCGCCTCATTTATTAAAATGTCTCACGCACTTGCCACAATATGAAAATCAACATATCAATAAGGTTTGTTAATGGTCCTTTTATCAGGGGGTTTGGGGGAATAAAAAAATAACATTAACAAACACATAACATATAAACTGTTGTTTGACATTTATCCCTTTTGAATATATGATAATATATTTTATGAAATAAAGGTGTTTGTCTGACAGATGTGTTTGTCTTGATGATGACGCCCTCAGGTTATAGAGTGAAATGGGAAATCGAAAATCAAACACCAGAGTCTGTATTTATGCTGTTTTAGGTGTGTGATGTTATCCAAAGAGATTTTAAGGCATATGACAACATATACCTTTTTCCCTTTTTGAGGGGCAATACCTATATTTTTTACTTCTGTTATGCATAGTTAAATATTTGTAATTTTCAACACATTTTCAGTTCGTTGGATTTTGGGTTTGTGTTTTACTCCATTGCCACCCCAGTAAAATCATTGGCTCTAAGTCTGGCCGTCCCAATGTAAAAGGTTTGGCTGTGTCCTTGAATACTGAAAATCAAATTCATCTGAGGGCCTCATCTTACACTCTTTCTAAAGAAGATGCTTAATTTAGAAACTAGGCCTGCTTGCAATGAAACTCAAGAAATAACACAATTACTAGAAGTATTCTTTTAGGGGATTTCTACTAAATGCTGCTTTTGTAAACTTGATGATTGTGGTTTCTTTAAAGCAGGCAAGGAAACAATATGAGTAAATATTGAATTGTTTATTTATCAAGATATATTGTTTTGTCGTGTTTAGAATGATATGTGTTTCATGACTTAGAACCTGGTGTTTCCTTAATAAAATATTTGGTGCATATCCGACTTCGAACCATCAAGCCAAATCACATGGATATTAGCCATTAGATAGTTAGCCTACAACATGCAGGCTTCAGCTCAGCCATTTTTGTTTTTATCACTACTTTCTACACTTGCTTAACAAAAGCCCACAAATGCCCTAATTATTCACATTCTGTAAAACCAAGGAAGGGATGCGTGGATGATTCTGTATTCTGTTATGTCTTCTACAATATTCACTCTCTGTCACACACTTTGATTCAGAATGAAATGCGAACAAGCTATGTGGACTAGTAGTTTGGGTTATCTTTATCGATTTTTTGTCTTGTTGCCATGGCAAGAAATAAAGAGACAAATCAATTTATCCTGAAGGTCTCCAGTGGCAGTGGTAAAGGAGCAGACCGGGCTGGGCTCAGGCACCGGAGCGTGCTGTACTGTGCTATTCTGGGAGAGCAAATAGGGCAGTCTCTTGCCGAAAATGTCTGAATCACTCACAGCCAGCAAAAGAAATACTAAAACCATCAAGGTTACAATATTATCCACCCAATGTTTTTTTTTTTATCTTTCCTTTCAGTTACAAGGATTCTTGCCAATCAAAGGGTGCATAGTTTGAAGATACTACATCAAAGGGGCAGAAGCTCCAGCACATTTTATTTTATATCTAAAATATATAAAGACATGTAACTCTTCAATCCTACCTATATGTGGTTTCACCTGTCTTATCAGCAATAACATATCGAAAGTAATAATTAACTGTCAGAAACCTGACATGTCCTCCAAATCTCCTTGGGTTCATACAGAACTGAACATCATGCACAACTAAAGCCTACAACAGAATATCTGCAGTATGAGACACCAATACCTTTCCACACTGAATTGCCTAACAGCAAACAGAACATACAGGTATGTGTGTCAGAAAGTACTTTCGAAGTTGACTAACCAGTTCCTCGTTTGTAATTTAGAGGGCAAAGGATGAATAAGGATGAATAACATGATTATATGACAATCAGCAAAAGTTCCTCAAAACCTAACTTTAACATATCTATTACCATGAAACCACGACTGTGTTCATATCACTGTGTACCTCATAGTGTTACAATAGAACATATACCTAAGTGTTTCACCAAAGAGAAAGTGAGCATCATTATCGATTCATATGAGCTGTTGATTTGCCATATTGCCATGACGGTCATAACTACATTGGCACATTATCGCTAAAAGTATGAGGCTCGCTAATGGAATTCTCAATTGACAGAAATCTGTGGTGCAGCATCCATAACATCCATTACAAACTGATGGTTCACCTTACCAACTGACCTCAAAATCATATTCAGTGCAATGGTTTTATTGAATTTGGAAAACAGCCACACCCTCACACTATGCCTGAAGGCTAATTTGAGATACTGCCAGACTATATATTCACAGATTTTCTTGAAAATGTGTAAAAATGGCAATGAATCAGAGAGATTAATATAACACAATTATCCTTTTCCAATTTGTGAGGAAAGTCACCATATAATTCCCATGCTGCCACTCACATTATACTGACACTAAACAAGCATGACATGCCACCCTGTTACCATGGTAACAAGCTGAACACAAAAAACAAGCAAAGGAGAGGGACTGAATGGTGCAAAAATGGGGAGGATGGAACACAGCTTACCTCACAGTTGTGGCCAGTGAAGCCAGCGATACAGGCGCAGGTGTATTTCTCAGTGTCTGGCGGTTTGTCAAGTGTCCTCCGTGATGAGGACAGCGAGATGCAGGAACCACTGTTAAGGCAAGGATGTCCCTCACAGGGGTCTGGAGGAGGTGTGGCCAGAGAAGGTATCAATGAGGAGGACAGAGCAGGGGTCGGTGGTGAGGTTAGGCAACATCCAGCACTGAGCAACAGCAGAGCAAATGCACGGAGCAGCATGCTAGCAGGTGCGAAACACAGCAAAGCCGCAGCTTTGCTGATTCCTTCTCTCCCTTCCTTCTCTTCTTCTCCCCACTCTCTCTTCTCACCCTCGTCTTCTTTATCACGTGTTTAAGAAGCTAAATCGTGACGGCTACTTCTGTTCACTGACTGCAGCTGGCAGGGGCTGTAAGAGTGTGTGCTGCACGGCCGCTGGTGGACTGACTGAGCAGGGATCTGTGGAGGGTGGGCAGGCTGAGTCAGTGATGACTAGTGACGACATACACAGAGACCCAAGAGGACACAGGCTGCTTATACACACGCACACACACACAAAACAGCACAACCCTCACTCCATCACTAAAATGAGAATCTCATTCTTTTATCTTTTATTTGTTAAACCTAGCTTTATGAGATACATATTTAACATGTGGTCATTTTGAATGGGACATGTAGGATTTTTTTCTGTTGTTGTTTACAAAATAATCTCGGTTTTCTGTGCTTAGTAAATTAGTTTTAATCAAAAGAGATATTCTATGTAATTCAATAATTCATTACAGGTATTTTAAACTGCAATATTGGTTAAATGTTGGTGTAAAAAAACAAATATCATCTGTGTGTAATCTCTGCTTTTATGTTCTATATGTGTAACTTCTTTATTATATTTGCTTTATTTCAAGTATTTTCTTACATTTCAGACTGCCTTTTTATCACTTGTCCCAAGGATGGCAAATGGATTTTAACTTCTAGGTGATTCGGAGGTTAAGTAATAACATGTATCACTTGAGGTCATGACGGCTAAATCACACTGCAGTAACGGTAATTTCCATTCTCTCTGCACCAACCACGTTTTTTCTGTAGTCATCATTCCATCAACAGAGGTCATTTATGTGATCATAACCAAACTGAAATGGCTCAGTTAGGTCCATACAGGGCAGACTCATACTTTTATAGAAGATGCCGTTCAAATTGTTGGTCTCAATCTTCTCATATTCTCAATTTGAAGAATCATTAAAATGGGTCAGTTTCACAGCGAGTTCCTACAAATCATATGCAATGACGCCCTTCAACCACCAGAGGGAGATAAGAAGACAAATTTAAAAAGATGAGCGATTATTTTAAAACGTTTTTCTCTTTTTTTAAGCACATTTTCCAAAAAACTTAAGATTTTCTAAACTTTAAAGTAGTCACCATATCAATGTATGCTGTACAGCTAAACAATGCCTGCAAAACGCCTTACTTATTTCAGCTGCTTACTCAATATGTTTCAAAATCACATAAATTCATTTTATGAACAAAATATTACCACTTACCCCAACAATCAAAATGCTAAAGAACTGCGTCACTGTCATTTTTCACTGAAAATATGGGATGTAATTATAGAATATATTGTAGCATTGCTGAGTTGCCTGTAGCTAGTGGAGGTAATGTGCACATAACCCCTGCATGTATTTGCTTTGTTGTTAGCCTATTCCATGTTACGTGTTCCTGGTATATGACGCCAGGTGTAGTGCTAATGTTGCTAATGTCAGTGTTGTAATAGCATGGTGTGCATGTACCCACCATGTCATGTTGGGGTGATTATAGGAGCCAGTATGGTAGTGTGTGTAGTTCGTTAAATGTAATGGGCTGTTATTGCTGGGATTTGATGTGTGAGTTACTTTATGGGCTGTGGATCAGAGGTCATCTATCGCAAAAGAAGGTTGATCATGTTGTAGGTGGTCTTACTGTCTGTGGCGAACCTCTCAAAGTGCACTCATCTGTAGAGGGTTTCATCTGGAGGCACAACGGGTGTACCACAAGGCCGAGGAGAGGGGGAAGGCCTCTCAGGTGGTGTTACCCATTTGAACTGGGAAGGGAGGTCGGCGATCACCAGGCAGAAAATTGGAAGGTACATCTTCCAAGGTAAGGTCTTGGCGTTAAAGTAAGAATTCTTCCCACCCTGCTCTACTTTGAACATGTGCACCCTTTGCCCCATTTCACGCAGTGAGGCCTGGCGACGGATGTTTTTAACCTTGTCTAGGGGGGAGCAGGTATGATTGTGTGTAGGAAAGTGATGTATCTTAGAAAGGACAATGGGGGGAGGGATGTTTTTGACTTCCCTCTCTTCTCGCAGTTCTGCGCATGCCTCGCAGCTCCCCTCAAGCACCCCCATCAGCACTTTGTGCATGTGCGGCTGGCTCTCTCCAAGAGACTCCTGGTGACGTTATGGACCAACCTTGGCCCCAAGGCTGAGACCCTGCTGGCCTACTATAGCCATAGTCCATCTCAGTAGGTGTCAAAGCAGAGGCCTGGACTAAGCCTTTATAAGGCTTTTCTTGGTCATATGGGTACTCAGACTGGGCCTTTGCAGACATGCAGATCCGCAGCCCTATCTGACCTACAATAAGGTGTTGAAGTGGTGGTTTCCTAACCTCCATGACCCCTTTGGCCTCTAGATGCGGCTGCTGGTCAGGGTTGATGACAATGCTCTGTTTAAACATATGGAAACTACCTCTGGTTTTGGTAAGTGTGCTTAAGGTTTTGTGTGTGGAACTTGGTTTATTGATTTTATCATTGAATTTTATTATAAATTTTATAATATTGCCTGAATTACTTGGGACTAAAACATAGTGAAATTCAAATATAATGTTTGTGCTTTGCAAAGGAAATCCAAGTGCCACGTGATAGCCAGCCTCACTCCTGAGTGGTGGCAGTAAGTTACCTTGTCCCTATTTTAAAACTTTTAACTTTTTAACAGACTTACATTTAAGATGTTTTTTTCATATATAATTTAATTTTTTTAAAAGGGTTGTCAATAAAAGAGCCTTGTGTGTGAAGATGCTGCCTTGCTCCTTGCCCACCACTCCATAATTTGGGTTCGCTGGGCCTCACAATGTTTTAGCAGTTGAAAAACCAACTATAACAAATATCAAGAGCTGTTTAAAACTCCAATCAAGGAAGCTGAAGAGAGACAGGCTTTGGCAGAAGGGCACAATCAAGGGCACTTATGCATGTTTGATTACACTCAACAAAAACTGAAGACAACAATTATCAACCAACAATTAGAAATCATCAGACAAGGAACAGGAGTAATAAGAAAATAAAAACTAGAAAGGCAAGAAAAGTGGCAGCTTTTAATTATGTGCACTCTAACCCACGTCTGCCTTTCCTGCTATATTATCAAAAGATTAAAGTGTGGCTCAGTCTACAGCAGTGTTGACAGATTGGACAGGTTTTGTCAAACTGTTGCATCGGAAACTCTTCATGCTATCTGGCAACTTGTTGCAGAGAATACAATCAGCTAAATTTGAGGCTTACACAAGTATTGGTTTTCACAAAGTTTGCTGCTTCAGTGTTTGTAGATCTTTTTGTCAGATGTTACTAAGTTACACTGAAGTATAATTAAAAGCATAAGTGTCAATTGTATCAATGATTACATTAAGCTTATTCAAAGAGTCAATATTTGCAGTGTTGGCCCTTCTTTTTAAAGACCTCTGCAATTCACCCTAGCATGCTGTCAATCAACTTCAGGGTCAAATCCTGACTGATGGCAGCCCATTCTTGCATAATCAGTGCTTAAAGTTTGTGGATTTTTGTTTGTCCACCACCTCTTCAGGATTGACCACAAATTCTCAATGGGATTATGGTCTGGAGAGTTTCCTGGCCACAGACCCTAAATGTTGATGTTTTGTTCCAAGTCACTTAGTTATCACTTTTGCCTTATTGGCACGGTGCTCCATCATGCTGGAAAAGGCATTGTTCATCACCAAACCATTCTTGGATGGTTGGGAGAAGTTGCTCTTGGAGGATGTTTTGGTACCATTCTTTATTCATAGCTGTGTTCTTATGCAAAATTGAGTGAGCCCACCTCCACACATGGATGGTCTCAGGATGCTTTACTGTTAGCATGACACAGGACTGAAGGTAGTGCTCACCTTTTCTTCTCAGGACAATCTGTTTTCTGGATGCCCTAAACAATCAGAAAGGGTATTCATCAGAGAAAATGACTTTACCCAAGTCCTCAGCAGTCCAATCCCTGTACCTTTAGCAGAATATCAGTTTGTCCCTGATGTTGTTCTTGAAGAGAAGTGGCTTCTTTGTTGCCCTTCTGGGCACCAGGTCACCCTCCAAAAGTCTTTGTCTCACTGAACATGCAGATGCACTCACACCTGCCTGCTGCCATTCCTGAGTAAGCTCTGCACTGGTAGTGCCCCGATCCTGCAGCTGAATCAACTTTAGGAGATGGTCCTGGGGCTTGCTGGAGTTTCTTAGGCACCCTGAAGCCTTCTTCGCAACAATTGTACCTCTCTCCTTGAAGTTCTTGATGATCTTCAAAACGGTTGATTTAGGTGCAGTCTTACTGTATCCTTGCCTGTGAAGCCCTTTTGCAAAGCAATGATAATTGCATGTCTTTCCTCACAGGTAACCATGGTTCACAGAGGAAGAAGAATGATTTCAAGCACAACCCATCTTATAAAGCTTCCAGTTTACTATTCTAACTCAATCAGCATGACAGAGTGATCTCCAGGCTTGTCCTTGCACTCTCACCTGTGTTAACGATAGAATCACTGAAATTATGTCAGCAGGTCCTTTTGTGGCAGGGCTGAAATGCAGTGGAAATTGGTTTTTTTGGATTAAGTTCATTTTCATGGTAAAGAGCGACTTTGCAATTAATTCATCTGATCACTCTTCATAACATTCTGGAGTTTATGCAAATTGCCATCATAAAAGCTGAGGCAGCAGACTTTGTAAAAATTTATATTTGTGTCATTCTCAAAAATTTTGGCCAGTCCTGTAGAAGCCATCATACATGTGAGTCGCCTTTACGCATAACATTTTTAAATACAGAAAAAGGTCAACAACAAGTTCACATATTTTCAATTGTATAACCGAAATGCCGTCTGTAGTCTCTGCTGTTTGAAAAAAAGTCCGTTCTTCTAAACAGGTAGATAGATAGCCCTCAGATCCAATCACCGGTATTGTCAGGTTGCCAAGGAGCGATTGACAGCACTCTGATCAAATGATCCTGGCCATTATGTCACATTGAAAGTATGGTCACCCTTCTAAACACGCCCCTGTTTATTTGATCTTTGATGGAACTTAAATTCAATGAAAACATTACATGGATGAAAATCTAGACCTAAAAATGTACACTTTATCAAAATTGTAGCTGCAGTGACAGAGGCCAGGGCATAAAAATTGGAACGGAGTTATCATCTTAAGGCTAATTTATACATAGCAGTGTGCACAGCGATTGTCACGTAATTTCCATCACAGGGGTTGGCCTTCGACACGGCAGAGAGGCCGCTCAATACTTGAAAACTGAAACATTATAATTATAGGAAAAAATCGCGATTTCGCCATATCGCCAAGACGGTTTTCTCCTCCATTTTCTTCCTCGAACTTTCTATTGGCTGCGCCATCAATACATCAGACCGCGGCACGCGAATGTTCAACAAATTTGAAGCATTGCGCTGCGCTTATGGTTCTTTTGATGTGGCGGAAAAACGGTCTCATGCATGTCATAGAAAACGAGTTTCTGCGCACAACAGAACCGAGCGCGTTTGTCGCGTTCGGTCCCAAAAAACACATTTATTCTCCGGGGTCCGCGGACGAGCCTAGAGTTTGCTTGGTTCAACAGTCGCCAATGATTCAGCTGTAAAATTATTAATCACCTAGCCATATGGTTCAAATTAGGTTACAAAACTGATCTACATAACTAGTTGTTAATCGTTAACACGTAAATATATGCAATACGTTACACAAAAGTATCGAATGAGTAAGCATACAAAGGAAGATTTGGCAACATCGGTACATCATGGCTCGTTGGTCTAGGGGTATGATTCTCGCTTCGGGTGCGAGAGGTCCCGGGTTCAAATCCCGGACGAGCCCACTTTTTTTGACAGATACTTTTCGGTATTTTTAAAAATTAGTATTTTAGGCAATACGTCCGGTTATTTTTTTGAAAATGTTTCGCAAATTGCATACATGCAGAAGCTTTATTCACATTCAAACCCATAGGTTTCCGTTTTTGGAGCATTCATGAAGGGTGGGAAGACGTACCTCAGCCAATAGTCTTTGGCGCAGTGGTGCATTGTGGGACGGAAGCGTCTGTCTCTTGCTGAATCCTCCAGGCCACAGACAGCGGTGTTGCGCGCTTTTCGTTTTAGTTTTCTGCTGTTCAAATAATTTTTAAATAATACATTTTATTTAAAGTTTCAGTTTAACTAGTTTTTCTTTTTGCGGCTCATTTACTCAGAAGCTCTCCTGAAGAACTTTTTTTCGCAACATAATGCCAAATTTTTGTGCGGCTCCTAATTGTACCAGAAAAAGCACCCAATCGGACCTAGCATTTTTCAGGTTTCCGAGGGACCCTCAAAGGTAAGATAAATTTTACCAGAACATAGTAGTTCATAATCAATAAAATGCATAGAAATAGTGGGGTATGTGGCTAACAGGACTAGTATAAATCATGCGTTTTCAAATTAAACAATGCTCTTGTACTTCTGGCAAGAGCTTACTTTCTTTCAAGGAAATGTAAGAGTAAGCCAGGTGTTTGGAAATAGATTGCTAACTAGTCATTGAAGGCGACACGAGTCGATAAAGTTTTTATGCTTGCTCTTCACCCTGCAGTAATCAGTTACAATTTAGCCTAGCAAATTCCCGTCAAGCAAGTTACTGTTAGAATGCACGCTCGATGTCTTAACATCTTTTATGTTTAACTTGGGAGAAAACCTTTTAAAAACACGGAACAGCACCCGGCTTTCTTTCTAATTATACTTCGAGTCCTGTGTTTTATTGCGAACACCATCGCCTCACACTGAGTGAACGTACTGCGCAGAAAACGTAAACATGAGTTATTGCTTTGCTCTTTGGATGTTTATTGCAGCTTTTGATTAACACCGTGTTCGTAACAAACATTAATGAGAAAGTTGGTTAAACACGGCATTTTGGTCCTTTAGTTTTTTTTTTTTAAATATAAGTTCCTTGAAATTTAGACCATAAATTGGAAGTGTTATACTAAATGCCCTTTTACATTAGGGACGAATTCTGCCGCATAGGCTAGGTGATGGTAAGCACTAATGAATTTTGCTGTGGGACAATTTGTATTGTAATGGAATTCATAAACCCAGGCATCGTATGGGAAGTTGTTCCATGCTACTAATGGTTTTGTTACTGGATGTTGAGATACACGCTCTATACTAGCAATATTGTGTTTATTATAGCCTTTTTAAGGACATTGTTCGTCTGCAGTCCTACGTCAAGCCAATTCAAAAATGCAGTATCTACTCTTCCTGCTTTTTTTTTTAAATCGGGCCCAGGTGTTTGTATCAATAAATGAGTAAAGTTCGTATTATCTTTAATTCACACTTGTCTACTGGACATCTGTGTAATACAAGTGGCTTTTACATGGAATAAATGTAAGTTCTTTGCATATTGTATAGTAGATACAGTAGAGTGTTCAGAAGGTACATTGTTGATTGTAATCATTAGCCCTTTTGGTATTGTTCATGGTTGCAAAATTCAGAGAAAGTAGTTGGAAGGTGTCCATGGAATGTATGTATAGGGATTAATCAGAATAAACTGGCAGTAATAGTGATATCATTGTGGAACCAAGACCTTGTGAATAATTATGTGAGCATAAAAGCTTCTGCATCAAAACACACTGCTTATAAGTCATATTCTATGTTGTATTATTCATACACTTTGCTTTCTTTGCAGTATCTGACAGCTCATGTGGAGTTCCACAGAGTTTAATATTTCCCCAGTTTGACTTTCCATGAGAAGTTTTGAAAAATTTTCCGCCTCTTTGCAACCCTTCTTCTCGTCGAAAGTTTCCAGAAATTTACTGGAAATTTTCTGTCCCTTTGCATCGTTGCCTAGTATTGTTTAATCCAGCATTAAGTTTGACAAAATTTCCCTAATTAGTTTCATTTATTAAATGCATGACGTTCTGCAATTGCTTGATATCCATTATTTATAATCATGCAAATGTTACATTTAGTGAATATGTATGTATTAAGTTTTGCAATTATAGCCATTCATTGAACTATTCACAGAAGCTGTTTTGCACAAAAGCCCTGGCCTCTTGAGATTAACTACAATTCCACCTGCTTCCAATTTCACTGCCCTTTGAATTGTGTGCTGCTTGTCAGGTTATGATCAACTTCTTCGACAATGCTTAAGGAACTGCAGATCTAGTTTGTATGGCACAGAATGGTTCCACTCTGCAAGTTTTTCTCCATTAGATGCAAGCTGTGGGTGGAGAACTGCCGGCGAGCTGACCTGGAGGATAAAACTTCAGATCAGCTAAACAAGCACTACAGATTGTGTGCCAAACATTTTGAGCCATCTATGATATGTAAAACGGTAAGAACGCAAGTCGTTCATGTCCATTGTATGTCAGCATACTCCATTGTTATTCTCACATAAGTCTTTTTAATTGTAAATAGGTAATTCCTCTGAAATTCAATAGTTAGGAATTTATTCACTTAAAAAATGTCTTTGTAATATATGTGTAATACGTATTTTTAAAATTACCAGTGAGCAGTTCATCATGCTTAAAATGGTTTTACTCTGTCCTTAATTACAAGGAGGAACTATTTTCAGTCCCTATGGGTGTTTTTGATTGTTGCAGCCAGAAACACTTGTTTTTGCAGTAGCTTTTCGCACAATTTGTGATGCAAATTGTGGAGTTCTATGTGCTCTTTTTGTGCAAAATTTGCATAAGTTGGCAAAATTGCAAGTTTGTGATTTTTTTTTTTTTTTTGTTTTTTTTAACAACCTGCTTCCAGTAAAGAAAGTGGGAAATTATTTCTTATTTCATATTGTATAACATGATCATATTTTAATGCTTTCTATATATAGAAGTTTTCACAAGTTCTGGATACAAACTAGCTAGCCTGCTCTTACTCTTCGATCTAACTCATCCCAAACCAACTGTATAAGCTTTAGGTCAGGGAATTGTGTGGGCCAGGTCATCTGTCGCAGCACTCATGTTGTCCACTCGAGCCCTGCTTCAGCAGAATTGTTACATGTCTGTGGGCCCTTCATCAAGGCCCTTAACCCCCAGCTCTATGGTTGTCAATGCAGGTGGCTGCCCTTTGCTGCCAAGCTTGCTCTTACCTATTTGTGTGTCATGGAAAGTAAGATGAGGTAGACGAAAAGAGAAATTGATCCCTGAGGAAAAAAGTATTATTATTGTTATTCTATAATAGCAAACTATTGACAGTATATTAAGACACAATAGGAAAACACACATAGTACCTATCCGTTATTAAATCAATCTAAGGAAAATGTGAAGAAATAAACATTAAAAAATAAGTTGTATAATCCCAGACAGTTCAAGTGTAGCCAAGTGCAATGACAGTCAGACTGAATAAGCAAGTAAATTAAGGTATGTTTTAGGGTGCGATTTGAAGGTAGTGTAGTCCCTCAATGTGTATAACTGACCCTTCTACCCTGGACAACAATACATTACACCACAAGGGAGGAGCTTAAGTGCAGTGTACCAGGCAAGAATATACATCTAGGACTGTTTGATCGTGCTGGTGCCGGAAAGGCCCAGGATAGCCTATGGAAATGGCTATTGCTAAATGCTTAAATGAATCACCTCCCTTGCCTAATCACATGACAAAAGTATAAGCCCCCGTTTAAGTATACCTTAAAGAACGAACATGAAATACTGTATCCTGTACATGTTGACCAATTTATTTAACAACACAGCAGAAATAATGTATTTTCACAAAGATAATGTAGAATCCATTTTCTGTGCCTCTCGCCTACCTAGTCGCTGAGATTTCTGGGATTGCTGTAGAGGCTGCTGGGATTCCTGCACTGTGTGGGAGTGGTGTAGACGCTGTGTGCACTTGTGTTGTGTTGTGCGCCTGTTGAAGCGGTTAACTGGAATTATCTGGCAGTATATTTGAGTGTTTGTGTGCCAGTACGGTTATGTGGGTGGTTGCTGTTTCATTTTTAACTTATTTTTTTCTCTGTCTATGTAAGTATTTGTGCTGTCAATTAACAAGGAGAGATGAGTGTTATCGATATCTGCAGGCATTGTGCGAGCACCGTTTCTGTCTGCATACCTTCGCATCAAACACCTGCAGAGTAATATTATCTAACGTCGGTAACATTAACTCGGAAAGGACAGTTGCTCCTGAGCTTTGCTCGGTCCCCAGTTGGGGCCGGGAGGACATTTTCCACTTTTTTTCCTGATCCGGCAGTAGCCTGCTTTGAGAGGGTTTTTTGTGGTTTTTTCAGACTCCCTAGAGCAACTTCGCTTTAGTTTAGCTAAACGTGGTTCAGCAGGAAGTTAGTCTCGGTTAAGTAATTGTTAATTTGGTTATTTTAAAAGTTTAATTTTAAGGTTGTTATCGCTGACGCTGTTGGATAATTTATAAAAACGTTCTGATTTAATGCAAGTTTTAATTTAGTGTTTTATTGTAGTCGGCACTATACGTTAAATAAATCAACTAAGTTTACATATGCTGTATTAATATACTGGGCTGGGATTAAAGGACGGGGTCATAGTGAGTTAGGTAATTATGGGGTCAGCTCAGTGTTGTATTTGCAAGATGTTTGCCCTTCTGGATGCTTGTGTCCAGACGGACTTCGTCTGTGAGTGATGTAAGTTAGTGGACTCACTCGTGGTCCAGGTTCGTGACCTCGAGGAACAACTGGCTCTCATCCAACATAATGAACTAAAGGAGAGAGATATACAATTTCCCTAAAAGGCATGTTAAGTCACAAGCGGGGAGGGGGGAGAATGATGAACAAGTAGGTCAAGTGAGTAGGTTGGCGTACAGAGGAGGCATCACCTGAAGTGTGCTTCAGGTGCTTCCAGCTTTAGAGCAGGAAGAGACTGGGGAGGTAGGTGGGCCCTTGGGCACCAAGGAGCCGCCTATCCCCAGGAGGAGGAAGGTTGTGGTAGTAGGGGATTCAATTATCAGAGGTTACGTGTGCACCCGTGATAGAGGGTCCCGTACAGTGTCTTGCCTGCCTGGTGCCCAGGTAGGGAACCTTCCGAATCATGTGCACAGGCTTTTGGCCCCAGTCGAGGTGGATCCAGTGGTCGTTATACAACTGTATAATATTGCAAATATGTTAAAGGGCAAACTTAAAATAAAGCAGGACAGAACTGACTGCAACAAGTATCTTCCTCTATTCTTGGTCTCTTAAAAACTTTATAAAATTCTGAGGTAGAAAAGTATTTAAACCAAGAACAAAGTACTTATTCAAAAAATGCCAAATCATGGATTGATTCTTTCGTCTAGCACTGCAAAATGTCACCACGTGTAACCGTGTCACATAGTACAAAATACTTGCGAGAGCAAGACGTCTTGAGACAGATCGTGCAGCACAAACTTGAACCACCTCCGTGACGACACAACTTTGCCCTTATTGGCTGAAGATTTTAGTTACATGATGTTTGTATCCCAGGAAGTTCCAATGCATTCTGGTATTTCTCCCGGAAAGCACGTAAAGCAGTGAGAACTGGTTTTCAGTTAATTTACCTGGTAAAATACCGCATTTATGTAATTTATTTAAACTTTAACACTGCATGTCAGTTAGTGGTTTATTTGTTGTTAGTTACTGTAATGTTCTGCTGCTTTGTTTAATCGTCCAGTTTGTGAAGAAGGCATTCAAGTAAGAATTGCATTGTATTCAATACATGACAATAAAACCTTTGAATCCTTGAAATATATGAATTTGACCTTTTTCCTGGCAGCTATCTTTTTACACAGAGCCACTATACACAATAGTTTTATTCACTGCTAACAGTTTGTATCAGTAGTTTGTTATGGTAAAAGAAGTAATGTGCATGCATGTGATATTTGTATAGATTTATCTACACCATTCTGGAAGTGCTGCCATTGCAGTCAGGTCTTGCAGACTACAAGGAATAGAAGTTGTCCGACTTGGCTGCAGTCAGTTTATACTCCACCCCTGCAGCCGCTAGCAGACTGAGCTCCACATCGCGTAAGCTGCAGACAGACCTAAGCCCAAGTCGAATGCACCCATTTCTTCTTTAAGGGAGGATGGGAAAAATTACAACGTCGCCAAAGCTGTTGTACTGGTGTTCAGTAAACCTCTGCTCAATAGGCCATCGAGTTGTCTGTCTCAGTGCATTCTCTAAAATGGAGGAAACTTGGTTGATCGAGTTTTATATTCTGTGTGTATCATCGCACTCATTTTTTATCGATAAAAATCAAGACCGTTTTATCACCCAGCACTAGTGGACGCGTTAAGGGAAAACAAAGAATTGGCAGGCTACTCTGGAGCCGTGGAAACATCTTATGTGGAGTGACAAATCAAGCTTCTCTATCTGGCAGTCTGATTGGGTTCAACAGATGCCAGGAGAACGTTATCTGCCTGACTGCATTGTTCAAGCAAGGTCCATAAAGATGTATTTGTATGAGTTTGGTGTGGAAGAACCTGACTGGCCTGCACACGCGGTCTGACCTCAACTCCGTCAAACACCTTTGGGATGAACTACAACAGAGATCGCAAGCTAGGCCTTCAAGTCTAATATCAGTAACCTACCTCGCAAATACTTTTCTGGAGTTGCCCCATTTGTGGAAAACCTTCTCAGAAGAGTCACAGTTATTCTAATTGCAAAGGGGAGGGGGCAACTCCATATTGATGCCTGTGGATTTAGGGTTGGATGTCATAAAAGTTCTTGTAAGTGTAATGGCCAGGGGTCCCAATACTTATCTCCATGTGTAGTCTGTAGAAGGAGTTCTGGTAATGACACCGGCAGCTGAATTCTGAACAAGCTGAGGGTATGTGGTGGAGTTTATGTGGAAGGGAAGAGGATAGCATTGCTGTAATTAGTGAGATGCAACCAGTGCATGTACAAAAATAGCAGTGCTACTCAATTTAAGAGATGGCATGGATCACTTTTTTTTTTTATGAAAGATCCACATCAGAATATTGTTTGTAAATTT
This sequence comes from Cyphomyrus plagiostoma, assembly GCA_019775915.2. Taxonomy (NCBI): domain Eukaryota; kingdom Metazoa; phylum Chordata; class Actinopteri; order Osteoglossiformes; family Mormyridae; genus Cyphomyrus; species Cyphomyrus plagiostoma. The sequence continues at coordinate 17,194,031 of JABFEA020000039.1, read as the reverse complement.
ATCATTTTAAAAGGTTAATTTTTCATTAGAAAACCTTTTTCCAATTATATTGGCACAGATGAAAATGAAAGAAGCAATAAAACTGGCTTTCTTTGGACTAGGTGAGTATCTGAAGCATCAGTAATTGTGGGTACGATTTCAAGCTCAAAATGGACAGAAAAAAATAACTTTATACGGATGAGTCTCAGAAGATTCTTGTTCTGAGAAATGAAGGCTATTCTGTGTGAGAAATTACCAGGAAACTGAAGATCTCATACAATGCTATGTACTACTCCCTTCACGGAGCAGCACAAACTGACTCTATCCATAACACTGCACAACAATGTTTTTGCTTCTTGAACACTGTTCAGTGTTCCTTTATAGAAGTCGCATCCAAATTTACCTCCAAAGTCTTATGTATTTTTCTTATATTTGTGTCCAAAATTTTTAATTTCATTAAGAGACCCATCAACAATGTTTTGTACAGTCTTGGAATATAAAATGTTAAAAAACCAGCTGTTCTGTGGAAGTTTGCAGCCTGGACAGAAGGCTATAAAAGTGGCTTGCATGCACAGATGCTGCTCATTGGGTTAATATACTGTAGACCTGCTAGTGTGTATGTATTGTTTCAGAATATATTATTTCCTCAGTAGCAATGTAACAAGTAAGATACTGCAAACATCTATAGCATCTATGATTAGTGTTGGTCTATGTCTTGTCAATGTCATACGATTCTGCTATAAATATGGTGAATATATGCTTGCACCTTAGAGACGCTCAGTGACTATTCTTGTGAAGAAAGCATATCACCTTTACCTCGACTGTAAAATCGATGATCGAGACAAGGAATGGATGCCTCACGTTTGTTTTGTGACAAGAGCCTGGCTCGGAGGCACTTGAAAGACAATGCCGTTTGCTGTCCCAATGATATGACAACAGAAAGACCATGTGACGGACTGTTACTTCAGTTTAATGTATCTGGTTTCTCTACTAAAAACAAGAAGTCAGTTGAATACCATAATCTGCCTTTACCAATGAGACCCATGCCACATGACAACAGTCTTCCATTTCTGAAACCACCAGAGGAACCAGGTGAAGAAACTGCAATGCAGGGAACTGGCAGTGATACTGATCCAAATTTTGAACCGTGCTCATCAGGTAATCCACATCTCAGTCAGAATTAAACGATCTGGTCAGAGATTTGGGTCTGTCAAAAGTAAAAGCCAAATTGTTGGGTTAGAGACTGCAGGAATGGTGTTTGCTATCACCAGGTACAAATATTTTTGCTGACTACTGTTGCACACTGCAGCATGAAACTTATTTTGTCAAATTATAGGCCAATCAGTCTAACTTGTATAGCTGGTAAAGTTATGGAGGCTATAATTAAAGAGAAAATGATAGATTACCTGGAGAGGTAGATCCTGTTTAACAAATCTGCTGGAGTTTTTTGAGGAAGCTACTCAGGAAGTTGATGATAAGAAGGCC
>JABFEA020000039.1:17170133-17181703 GCA_019775915.2 Cyphomyrus plagiostoma | reverse complement strand
ATAATATGAATTTATCGGTATCGACAATGACAAGGACTTAATTATCGGTATCGGTTTAAATTTTTGATATCGTGCATCCCTATGAATTATACAAGTAATTTTAATGCAAAGATTTATATTTTATGTAAAATATTTTCTTTTCAGCAAATACAATCCATACAATTTTAATCTGTTTTACAACATGTATTTTTTTAAAACATAACTTAAATAAAACGATTGCTTTGTAGTCTTCTACTTGCAACATTTCCCATAAAGATAGTGAAAATGCTAAAACAGCAACCTAGTTACAACCAGTTTGCATATCTTTTCTTTTTAATTAGACAAGTTTTTACAGTAGCGATCGACTAAACTTGACTTGATCTTTTTATTCTTCTTAAAAACCTCTAAAAATATATTTAGTTTCTACCTATATATATATTTAAAAAGTAGACTGTTTAAAGTTTCAATGTGTGTGTCTTTTGTGTCTAAAACAAAAACTTGTGGAGTTTTTTTTTAGACAGTTTCACGTGATTCTGTTTTATCCTACCGGTAGAACCGCAAACTCAAGGATTGATTGCCTTTAAAAACAAAAAAGCACTTTAAGGTTTCCCGATTAATCACAAGCATTAAGGCGTTAACTATTTATAAGCATTCATGGGAAACATTAAACCATTCAGTTAGCATTGTCACTACAGGATCTAAGTCACCTGTGGATGTGAGTCATGCTTGGGGAAGCCCTTATCTATTCCAGCATGACTGCCCCAGTGCACAAAGCAAGGTCCATAAAGACATGGTTTGTGTGGGAGACCTTAACTGGCCCACACAGAGCCCTGACCTCAGCCTTATCAGACATCTTGGGGATGAACTGGAATGGAGATTGTGAGGCAGGCTTTCACATCCAACATAAGTGCTTCACCTCAAAAATGCATACACTCACTCCATAATCTTGTGGAAAGCCTTCCCAGAAGAGTGGCAGCTGTTGTAGCTGCAAAGGGGGGACCAACACCATAATGATACATATGGCCTTAGAATGGGATGTCATAAAAGTTCCTGTGGGTGTAATGGTCAGGTATCCCAATAGAAAGTCCATATAGTGTATGTCGTGCAAGTATTTCATAATTAAGCTACTTAACAGTTAACGGATATAGTCCAGTTCTGAAATATGGTTCCAACACTCATGTGACAGGCCACAATGCATGATGGTCTAAGTCAGCTGATGTATGACACTGCTTCTGTACATTTCATTTTGGTGTGCCTTGCACCAATTCTGAAGTGCACTGTATAGTGAATAAAATTTACAGCTGAGAATTCGATACCGATTCACTTATAGAGGACTATGTAGTGGACGTGTGGAGCCCAAGATTACTTCCTGAGCACATGCACATAAAAGCATGCCATGACCAACAAGCAGCCAATCACTTAAGTATGGATCGCTACAAAGCTACGTGTTTCAATGCAGTGGAACAGAATTATTGTGGTGAAATATGAAGGACTCTAAAGTATAAATAACAGCAAACAGCAACACCGTGGCTGTTCACAAAACTCAAAAGGAATGTTGTAGCAGATTGCTAACAGCAAAAATACACATGTACAGTTTGATTGTCCTTAAGAAAATGCCTGAAAAAGGTTCCTGCAGTGGTAGAACACCTTTGGTTAAACCCCTTCAATTAAAGCTGAAAGCCTACACTTCAATCACACTTTTGATTGCTTCATTTCAAAGCTATCGTGGTGGTATCATCTTTCCTTTAATGCCCCTCCTGGGGCAAAGGCCTCTCACAAGAGCTATCCGGGAATCTCGGTCCTGGGTCAGCCTCTCCAGCTGTCCCCAGGCGTGGCCCATTCTCTTTGCATCTGCTTCCAGGTCATGGCACCAGGGGTTTCCTGACTCGACTCCTTTCTTCTTTCCCTGGGAATTCCATGTGATGCCTGATGCTGGATTACAGAGGGTGTAGCCTATACACCTCCAACTTCACCAGAGAATTTCTTCGTCTATGGGGTCTAGTTTTGTTCACAGCAACAGTTTTTGGTCGCTGATGGTGCCAATTCAGCAAATCAGGATGAGAATGTTGAGCTCTGTGGCACCCCACCTCAGCACAATCCAGAGGATTTCCATGTCACTTAACTCCTTCACATAAGCAATAAAGTTGATGTACAGGGGTGAGGGGTGAAATATAGAGCCAAACTTACTTACACAGACTTCTCTACCCCCCTGCCTTGCCTGTTACTCATTCTGCACATGCCCTACCCCCCATTCCCACTAACAATCCTTCACTTATACATATCTATTCAGTTCTCATCTACCAGTGCCCTGTGTGCCTTTAATTGCCCCTCGGGGACAAATAGTTTTTTGAATTGAATTGAATTGAATTGAACTTGTGAAAACTGTGCCACTGTCCAAAAACTAAGGGTCCTAACTATATAATAATGATGGATAAGATTTGTAAGGCTTGATAAAGTTTAGACAGCACAGGATTAACCTCATCGCCACTGATCCATTGTGCAGCATTAGCTGGATAAAATGCACTTACATAAACATTTTAGGACCAAGTATTGAATTTATTTAAACAAAACGTGAACTCTTTGACCACAATCACAAATGGTTCCTTTGGAGACAAAAGGAATAAGAATTTAAAGAAAACACTTTGGCAGTTGTTAAGACTTAAGATTATTATGCTGGAGTTTTTTGGCTATCACTGGCCCAGGAAATATGTGGTAACGAGAACAATGGATTCTGATAAATATCACAAAATCCTGCAAGCTAATTGCCCAGAGTCAGTGAAGATATTGAAGCTGAAATGACGTTGGTTATTTCCGGAGAGGAATTACATATGGTATGGAATCAGATGTGTGCCAGTATTGTCAAGCAAAACTTTAACATCAACCAGATAAAGAAATAGACATCCCGGGCACTGAGCTGTCACTCAAAACACTCATGAGCCAATGGATACTTACCCCTGGAAAAACCCTGGCATTTTTGATGACAATACACACTACCGCTCAAAAGTTTGGGGTCACTTAAAAATTTCCTTGTTTTCCTTGAAAACATACACGAAATGAGTTTGAATAGGTTCCTTATTAGAAATTAAATTAAAATAATAATTGTGCTCTTCAAACTTTGCCTTCATCAAAGAGGCCTCCATTTGCAGCAATTACAGCCTTGTAGATCTTGTAGACCAGGTAATCTGACAATATTTCACCCCGTGCTTCCTGAATCTCCCACAAATTAGATTGGCTTGATGAGCACTTCTTTCAGTCAAGCTGCTACTGTAACAGCTCAATAAAGTTGAGATCTGGTGACTGTGTTGGTCACTCCATTATACAAACACAATACCAGCTGAGTGCTTCTTCCCTAAATAGTTCTTGCATAGTTTGGAGCTGTTTTTGCATCATTGTCCACAAGTTATGGCATGCCGTTGTCAAATGGACTGATATCCTTCCTTCTTCAATATTCCTTTTAGCCTGTGTACTGCCACTTTACCATCACCAAAGCAGTCCCAGATCATCACATTGCCCACATTGTGCTTGACAGATGTGCGAGATCTGCCTCACAAAATTTCTTTGTGATCCAAACACCTCAAACTTAATTTGTCTATCCATAGCACTTTTTTCCAGTCTTCCCCTCTCCAGTGCCTTTGTTCATTTGCCTAACTCAGTCTTTTATTTATATTGCCCATTCTGAGATACAGGTTTTTCTTTGCAATTCTGCCGAGAAGGCAGGCATTCCGGAGTTGCCTCTTCACTGTTGACGCTGACCGTGGTCTTTTGTGGGTACTATTCAATGAAGCTACCAGTTGAAGACCTATGAGGCATCTATTTCTCAAACAATACACACTAATATATTTACTCTCTCACTCAGTTGTGCACCAGGGCCTCCTTCTCCTCTTTCTATTGTAGTCAGAGCTAGTTTGTGCTGCCATGTGAAGGGAGCAGTACACCGCATTGTACGAGATCTACAGTTCCTTGGCATTTTCTCACATGGAATAGCCATCATTTCTCAGAATAAGAATAGACTGATGAGTCTTAGAAGTTCTCTGTTTCTGACCATTTTGAAATCGAACCCACAATTACTGATGCTTCAGATACTCAACAATTCCAAAGATGGCCAGTTTTATTGGCTCTTCATTCAGCACAACAATTTTCATCTTTTAAAATAACAAACTTGCATTGGCAAACACATCATTCCACTGAAACACAGGACTAATTGTTGCTGATAATGGGCCTCTGTATGCCTATGTAGATATTCCATTAAAAAAACATTTCCAACTACGATTTTTGATTGAGGCTAAAAACATTTTGCTTGATAATATCAGCAAATCTAATTCCATGGTTTGGGACCAGTCTGCTGCTGCAGCAGGCATCTTGATAGCACAAAAACTCAAAATAGTAGGATAGGATCTTTTTCAAACTTCACAGTAACTTTGTATAGGAGGTTTCATTTCGAGACAAATCTCACAAAAACTTAAGCAACGCAGGGGCGACTGCAGAAGATACTTGACCTTGTGAATGGCACTTGTCGTATGTGGGTATTAAAAGTGAAATGAAAGCATTCCTGTTTCTCAAAACAGCAGTTTTCACTATTGATTGCTACTAAGTTAAGTGTCTGCATGGCATTTCACGGTTGATGTTGAGCAGGGGCGCCGCTAAGGGGGGGAAAGTTGGGACAATTCTAAGGGCCCACGCCCTTTAGGGCCCCCCAGAGATCTGCTTTATTAATAATAACATTACCTAGGGGGGCCCAACCTTATATTTTGTCATAGGGCCCAAAATTGCTAGCGGCACCCCTGATGTTGAGACTGGTCTTTTGCAGGTGCCGCACAAGACTGCTGGGATTGCTGCACTGAGAGAGAGGTGTACAGGCAGTGTGCACTTTTGCTGTGTGCGTGGATTGTTTGGGAATATATTTGTGTCTGTTGTGTGGTAGTGCAGTTTATGTAGGTGGCTGTTTTCTGTAGTCTGCGTGAGTGCTTGTCTGTCCTTGTTAATATACAGCGGGAATGTTACTTACAGCGAATTGCAGCTTGGGGTGTCACATGACAAAAACGGATTAATAAAATTAAATAGAGCACAACTGATCCATTTCTGCGATGAAATCCTTAATCTCAGCTCATAAATCTCAACTGACCCAACACAGAGTTAGAAGAGATAGTTAATGTGCCTTTTAGGGAGATACCGGGTTTTGTCTCACCCCGTGTTTTGCGCTTTCCTTGGCTGGGGCACGTCGCCACACTCATTGCCAGTCACAGCACCTTTCACACCTACAGGGTTTGCAGTTAGCAACAGGTCCAGATATTTAGCATGTTAGATATCTGACGGCGTCAGGTAGGGACCTTTCGGGTTGTGTGCACAGGCTTTTGGCCACAGCTAGGGTGGATCCATTCTCTGGAATACTTCCCACGCCATGCGCGAGCCAGGCTAAATTAGCTGCGATAAGGAGATTAAGCGGGTGGCTAAAAGGGTGCTGTAGGAAAGAGGGGAGCATGTCTATGAGGCACTGGAGGACCTTCTGCAACAGGTGGGACCTGTTCAAGCCAGATGTGTTGCATCTGAACCGGAGGGGAACCAGCGTATGTGTAAAGTAGTTGAGGAATGTTTAAACTAGGGACTGCGGGGGCAGGGAGGTTAGTTATGAATATAGGTGGGTGGAGAGAGAAGGTTCCTTATATAATGATAATGAAAGTGGGCACCTTTTGCTCTCTGTACTTAAATGCTAGGAGTATTAGAAACAAAATTCATGATTTAGAGGTTTTTATTTCATCAGATTCTTACGACATTATTAACAGAAATATCAGGTTTATGAGTAACAAAAATGATGTGGCTGTTATGGGTGATTTTAACTTACCTGGGATACAGTGTAACACCATCTCTGACTGTACTGTAAATGAACTTGACATGGTGGAATTAGTACAGGATTGTTTTTTTACTCAGTTTGTTAAAATCCATGCCAGGGAAAAAGCCATTCTCAATCTTGTTTTCTCTAATAACCAGGATAGGATAGGAAGATTCGGTTTTGCAACCACTTGACAGCAGTGATCATAGCATGGTTACATTTGAGGTTAATTTTAGCATCTGAAGAGCAAAGTCCAAAAGAAAAAATTACAATGTTAGGAAGGAACTTTAATGGTATGAGACTAGAAACTGGATATAGTCAAATAAAACTTTTGGAGGAAGCATGGGAATTTTTTAAAAGCACATTATTGCAAGTGCAAGAGGACTTTATACCTGTTTCTAGTAAAACTAAATCTAGGAAATTGCAACAAGGTGGTTTACTACAGAAATTTAGAATGGAGTCAGGAAGAAAAGGGCTCTCTTCTGCTAATGGAAAATAACTGATGATGTCGGAATAAAGCATGAATATCTAAATCTACAGGTTGAGATAAAAAAATAATATTAGACTCACTAAGAGGAATGTTGAAAGGAAGATCGTATTGAAGGCTAAAGATGACATTAAAAGTTTCTTCCAATATTTTAACTCCAAAGGAGCTCTAAAAGCTGAAATCTGTAATCCGCGGGATCGTATGGGACTTATAATTGAAAATGAAATTATTCAATGATAATTAAAATATAGTTAATGATTTTAATGATTGTTTTGCAGGAGTATTCACTGTAGAGGACACGAGTAAAATACTGACTCATTCCTAATCCATCTTTGTCTATGATTAATATGTGTATAACTGAAGCTGTTGTGCTACAAAGCCTAGTTAAGATCTAAATAAATAAATTGCGGGCTCCTAATAGCATCTTGCCTTTAGTTTTAAAGGAGATTAGGGATATTATTTGCTGACCTTTAACTTTAACTTTAATATTTTAGAAATCTTTATCTGCTGGTGTGGTGCCTTTAGATTGGAAGCATGCTAATATAACACCCATATTCAAAAAAAGGGATAGAAGTAATCCAGCAAAATATAGGCCAATCAGTTTAACTTCCAAAACTAGAAAAGCAATGGAAGCTATAATCCAAGCGAAAATTATAGATTACCTGGATTCAAATAACATTCTGAAGGGTAACCAACATGGATTTAGGAGAGATCCTGTTTAACTAATCTTCTTGAGTTCTTTCAGGAAGCTACAAGAGATATTGATAACAAAAAGGCTTATGATGTGATCTACTTAGATTTCCAGAAGGCCTTTGATGTTGTCCCCCACAAACGGCTCCTGCTTAAAGCAGAGAACAGTGATTTTAGGAACTGTAGCAGCTAGGACTATGAACTGGTTAACAGACAGGAAGCAGCGAGTAGTTATTAGAGGCACAATGTCACAGTGAGCCTGCATTCATAGTGGAGTAAATTCATCCAGGGCTGCACTGACATGCTGGATACCATGGTAGGGGGAAAGAAAAAGAACTATCAAAGGCACTGTAAGAAAAGGTCGCTAAATTCTATAAATTAGGAAAAGGACATAAAAAGATATGAGATTTGAAAAGTTAGTCAGTTAGTATTGTTCAAACTCTGATAAAGAAGTGGAAACTTGGGGGCTCTGCTGATACCAAGCCACAGTCAGGTAGACAAACCAAGATAAATACCAGACGAATTTGTTGGGATGCAAAGAAAAGCTTGCAATCCACCTCAGCTCAGATACAGGCTTCTCTGCAAAAAATGTGGTGATGCTGTTTCAAGATGTACAATGAGGAGTTTTTAGAAGATAAATGGTCAAGTTGCAAGAAAAAAGTCTTATCTGCTCCAATGCCACAAAACACCCTGCTTACAATATGCCAAACAGCATATAATCAAGCCTCAAAACTTTAGAACAAAGTCAGTTGGAGTGATGAGGCCAAAACTGAACTCGGTCACAACCAGAAACGCTCTGTTTGGAGAGCTAAGACAAGATGTTCCTCATTGTCATTGTCACTTGACAACGAAATTGAGAAAATGCAGTCGACTCAATGTGAGGCATAAGAGTAATAAAAGAATATATTAAAAATATACAAATTGTACTTATGAAATATAAAAATTAACAGTTCTATTTTGAGTTAAGGCCATGATTTAAAAACTGTTTTTAGGCGATTTGTTCTGATTTTCATTGTTCTGTATCTCTTGCCTGGTGGCAAAAGCTGAAAGAGACTGTGACCGGGATGTGATGGATCATGTAAAATGTCCATAGCTTCTTTTTCAGCATCGGGTGGTGTAGATTTGTTCCAGGGTGGGGGGAGGGTAGCCAGTTGTTTTCTCTGCTGCCCTGATGACCCTGTGGAGAGCCGTCACATTCGTCCAGTTGCCATACCACATGCAAAGTCCATAGGTAAGTACGCTCTTGATGGAACAGTTGTAAAAGGCAAGGAGCAGATTTTTGGGGAGACGGTTCTCTCTGAGGATTTACAGAAAATACAGTCTCTGCTGTGCCTTTTTCAGCAGCTCCTTAGTGTTAGCAGTCCAGGTCAGGTCATCCTCCAATTCCATACCCAGGAACCTGAAGAGCAGGACCCTCTCCACATATGCTCTGGTGATGGCGAGTGGCTGGATGTCAGTTTTTTTTTTTTTTTATTTGATTCTGAAATCAGTAGCCAGCCCCTTCACTTTTGTGGTGTTGAGGCGTAGGTTCTTGACTCTGCACCACCAACAGACGACAACAACAATCATCAAGGTTAATGATGAAAAATACACCTTCCCCACTGTGATGCATAGAGGTGGATCTCTGATGTTTTGGTGGAGCTATAAAGGCTCAAAGAATTTAGTCAAAATTGATGACGAGATGAATGCAGCATGTTATCAGAAAATACTGGAGAACAATTTGCAAACATCAGCCTGGAAGCTGCACATGAGATGCACTTGGATCTTACACCATGACAATGATCCAAAACACAAAGCCAAGCTGACCTTTCAGCAGTGAAGGTGCTGGAATGGCCATCACAGTCTCCGGACCTCAATATCATTCAGCCACTTGGGGAGATCTCAAATGTGCAGTTCATGTAAGACAACCAGAAGTGGAAATTTCAGGCACCAAATATTTTTGAAACAAAATCTTGGACTGTATTTTAACTTTTTGGACCTGAAGTTTCTACCTTTGAAGACGACCCAAGAATTTGCTGATAGCGAATGGCTTGAACTTGTCAGAGTCAGCTCCTGCTCTTCCCAGTCTTTTGTGTCCCTTCCCCATTTGGCCAGCAGGTGTTACTGACCATTCCGTCCCTCCTGCCAGTCTTTGTGTTTTCCCCTGTTCCCTCTTAGCTGCATGGCTTGATGTGTTGAGCATATAGTTGTTTGTGAACTTCTCTGTTGTGTGTTCAAATCCCACCTTCTGTTATTGTAGATTTTGTTCCCTTGTGTTACAATCGTATCAGTTTTCTAGTGCCTGTGTTTTGATTTGTATTCCGTTTTGGTTTTGTGTCCTTCATTGTGTTTTTACTGGTCTGTTATCGCCATTGTTAGATTCTGTTTCCTAGTTTGAGTTTAATGTTTTAGCTTATTAGTTTTACCTGTTGCCTGTCTTACTAATCCTTGTTAATTAGTCTCACCTGTCCTGTGTGACCCCTTAGTATTTTAGTCTCTGTCTCAGTTCAGTTGCCTAGTGGTTCCTTGTATGTTGTAGGTATGAAAAGTTTGATGGTGGTGTTTTGCTATATGGTCTGCCTGCCTCTTGTTGCCCTCACCCTTGCAGTTAGTCTTTGTTTTTCCCCACTTTAGTTTTTGACCCCTCATGGTCTGTTTTTGTTTTATTAGTGTTTCCAGTGTTTTTCTGTGTTCATGAATAAACCCCTTCTGTTCCCGTGAGCCGCAAGTGGGTCGTCCACATTTCTGTTCCCCGCCTGCATGATGCCTCATCCTCGTGCTAAAGCTGCCCAGATCCCTGACAGAACTAGAAACTCCAGTAGGACTAAAGGACCCAGTAAGCCTGGGAATCTTTTTTCTGTGTCTCCTGAGTATGAAGCCCTTTCAGTTTTGTGCTTTCCATTTCTTTGCTCTGCTGTCATATTTCTGAAATCTTGGCATAACGGCCAGAGAAAATAACTTTATAAAGCAATGTGGTTTAACTGGTCAATTCATCATTTCTTTGTTTGTCTGACTAATGACAAGCAATCAATACCCGAATAAAAAAATATCACAGATAATTGGCACCTTCGGTAACACCCTTTAAAAAGGCTGTTACATAGAGATCCAATCTGTTAAAAAAATAATTTAAGTAACATTTTTTCCAAGGTGGGTTGCAGCCCATCAAACCAGCACAAATCACATGACTGGGGTACACCATGGATGGGATGCCAGTCCAGCAAAGAACACATATACACACACTATGCAATTTAGAGACACCCCACTTAGCCTAAATGCAACTGCAGTACCCAGAGGAAGCGTATACAATGCAGGGAGCAGCTAATAATTCCACATGCATATAGCACAGAAGCAGCATTTGAAACCAGTACCTTGGTGGTGTGAGGCAGCAGTATGATTCACCCTGTCACCATCTTACCAAGACAGTGTCTGTAACCTGACTTTTGTTCCTTGAAATGGCATGGCTTACTATCCTGGGTTTCAGGGGCCTCTATGAAACTGTCCTTGTAAACCTGTCACTGGGTCAAATGTGATGTGCAGATAGATAAACCATAATCAAAGTTTATTTATCAAATACACAACAGTGAAGCATACAGCAGTAAATGCAGGCCATTTACTAATGATATGTAAAAAAAAGTATGCAAATAAAAGTATTTTAAAAAATAGAAATTTGCAAAGTGTCCACGCTAATAGCATAATCAGCTATTGAGTAGCCTTACTGGCTGAGGGCAGAAGCTCAGAAGCTGTTATAGAGTCTGTTTGTCCCTGTGCTGAAGTTCCAATGCCATTTCCCTAATGGTAGGAGCAAAAACAGTTTGTGCCCGTGATGGCTGGCATCTTTGAAGGTGTACCTGGTCAGAACATACAGACTCTACAAACACATCAAGCAGGATTCAAACCCGCAAATACTGTGTATTATTCTCTCAGTTTGTTTCTAATTTTAATTTGGGAAAAAAAAAAGTATTTTAAATGCATTAAAGAAACCCCCATCACCTAGTCCAGGGTAAGCAGGCAGATGATGTATGGATGGATGGATATATGGAATAAAGGAAAGTTAAGTTATTGTTCCATCAAAATCCTTCAAAAGTTCCATTTTACAATTCAATCAACGTTTTTAATAAAGCCCCTTTTTGCACTTTCTTGATCTTGCTTGTACTACATAAGGAATCGAGTAATAAAGTTTATCATGTTACCTCGTCTTAAACTAAACAGAGACTTGTGTAAATTTGGCTATTTAAAGTTACTAGGGAAATGGCTCATCAATAAAATAAAAATAAAAATACAAAGAATACAAAGAAGGTCTTTTTTTTTACATCGCAATCAGTTCGTGATACAGCAAGTTCCTGACTGAAAGTTGCACTTAAGAAAAGTCTCTGAAAAGTATAGGCTTAATTGCTCAATCCTTATGATTTTCTTGCTAACACACTTACGTCAGAGAGTATTTTGATAAAACAGATCACTGTACTCCAGAGAAAAGTCTAAAATATACAGTATTTTATAGAATATAGTTAACAGAAACTGCTCTTTATTAACATACAAAATATATGTACGTGTTTCCTTAATAATTACCTATTACCTTTCCGTTCAGAATTAGATACGAGGATTTCTTGT
>JABFEA020000039.1:17159721-17169976 GCA_019775915.2 Cyphomyrus plagiostoma | reverse complement strand
AACAAAAACAAAATTTGTTCAACAAATGAATGTTCATGAAGCCTCTACCAAATGGCCAGCCGTAAACACGGCAATCCTCATCCCATCACTTTTCTGTAACCCATGTACTTTCTGTAAGTGAAGAGTTAAATGTGCAGCCTCCACCCACTCCTGCTAAAGGGTGACTGTGACGGAGGCAGGTGCTGATTCGAGTGCAGTGCATCTTCTCGGGATTTCTCGGCAAACGGGTGTGGTCGCCTTCGTTCTTTCTATTGCCATAATATAAACAGAGAAATGTCTTATTCGTTTACATGAAAAATACTAAAAAGGGATTTCTTGTAGATTTCAGATTTATTATTTTCTTTTCTTTAGAATTTTCCCACTATTTTATCATTTGTATTATGCATTAATTTCGCAAGTAATTGTTGGAAATTTATCAAGCCGTGGGCAATTCTCCTTTTTGCAAGGGCTTTTGGAGGAACTCTTTTGTCTTAGAGGAACATTGTTTTTCCATCTCATATCCAAGATTAAAGGATCCATCTGTTCCTCGTTGGACGCATTCCATCGAAATACATTTCGTGCTATTACTATCGCGGCATATGCGATTTAATACAGTGATTAGATATTTTCCTGGGTAATAATGGCCTGGCCTTGCATTACCAGGGCATGTTGCATCAACCGTTTCTGGAGTGAGTTGGACAAAGGTGACATCGCTGTGCCTTTGGTGTTTACAAAATATTCCGATGTGACCGATGAGCAGCATTTCCATGTGCGGCACCAGCGAAAACAGCCGCATCCCCAGTCTCGACTGGCCATAGAAACACAGCCATCCCATAGTAATCGGGTAGGAGTAGCTGGTGCTTCAGCTGCTGCTGACGTTGCGCAATTGTTGAGCTCATCTGTAATGCGCCAGGACTTCAGAGCTTGGAAAGTCCGCCCAGAACGAAGCTGCAAGCCCAAGAATGAGTATCATCCGTCGGCTACCCCTTTCAATAATGAGACGCAGTACCAGAAGGATTTTAAGCCTTGGCCGATTCCGAATAAGCGAGACCACCCTTGGATTCCCAAGCCTAGTGCGAGCGGCTTTGTGGCCAGTGACACAGAGCAAAGGTCTCGGTTTACCGGTCCTGCTGCGTCTGCGGAGGATGCCGGTGGTATGGAGAAGAGCGAAATTACTGACAAGGTGCAGGAGAAGGAGATTAGAGAGAAAAAAAAGAAGCAAGGGAAGAAGTCACTTGAAAGGGTTAAAGCAGATGGCCTGCAACCTAGGGGTGAAGCTGTTGGGAGCAAAGGAAGGGCTGTGGCAGATGCACTGAACAGGCAGATAAAGGAGGAATTCACAACCGGAAGCTCGTATAGGTAAGTCGATGGTCTTATTTCTTCATTTACAGTAAAATAATGTCTGAGTCTCATTATTCATAAATTCTGAAGTGTAAAATAGACCACCTTTTTTACGATGCATGTTAGCATCGAAATATATAAACATAACCATTAGAATGTCTTAGGAAGAGTTACAGTGTCCATTCTGAGTTAATAAATCCATTGACAAGCAGGCTCACTAGGTGCAATAACTTTACACTAAAACACCAAAGAGTTGAGTTTGGTATCCTTTTGGGAGTTACTACAATTGCAATTAATAGGAAACTGAATCAGTCAAAAAAAAAAAAAAGACACTTAATGAAAAGAAAATGTCTGTACAGAACATATATGCATGAACACTGCATGATAGTGGACTTTTGTTATGAAATCTATACATTTGCAACATTTTTATCAAATTAAGTGAGCGTCAAGACTTTCCGTGAGAACTGTAATTTTACATATTTAATTAATATGTGACATCTAAGTCCTTCATTAGTTATTTACAGGAGATCAGACTGAGTAATACATCTTAAATTTTTATAATATATCCTGATATTCAAAATCTCTGGGGATCCTGACATTGAAAATTTCTTTCGATATCAGACATCTTCCATTATCATAATCTTTGACACCAAAGGCTTTAAGGATAATGCATAGTTGGGCTGTTAACTCTAGAGGAGCTCTGGAAAATTAGTAAGTGTGAATATTTTAGATGACACCTTCTGCTTGTGGATGTTTTTATATGATCTCTGTTTTATATAACTGACATGAACAGCTTTTCAGGAATTATTGGCTGAAAACCAGTCATCAAAAAAGCTGTGATTCTTCCATATCTCTTGGCAAATCTAATATTGAATACAACATAGTTACTTATATAGATATTAAAATTAGAATAATAGTCTTAACAGTAATGTGCATCTTCCAACCACATCCAGAACAAGGTTTCTGGGGAGGCCTGGAGTACAGCACACAAGGGCGGGGCCCAGGGCTGGACTGCAGATTGGTCTCACTCAGACACTACAGACAGTTTAGAGATGTCATTTCACTTAACTGTTTGACTTTGGGCTGTGGGTGAAAACTCACACAGCCCAGCAAACTGCAGACACACAGAAAGATGAGGCAGAATAACCCACTACAGCACTCTAATAGTAACATCACAATTAATTATTCTGAAAGGTTATGAATCTCAGTCTTGCCCTTTAACTTTGATGACAGACATTTTGAATGAAATACATTAAATTACAATGGGCTGTACATTGGTTTCAGTAGTGTGGAATCAAATGTACACGCATCAAAAATATTTTTTGAAAATTCAAGAAATAAAAATTTTGAAATTGGTGTAAGTTAGCACAAAATCCATACAAGTAAGCAATGTGCCTCCATACTCTGAATGCTCTTGCTGCATGACTGGTCACTCTTATCATGCATTTTGGCATTTGGGTCCTATGCTACTACTCTCATTGCAAACCTAATTTGCATGTCCCATTATGTCCCATTATGTCCCATTCTGAGTTATTCCCTGCCTTAAGCCCATAAATTCTGGGACAGGCTCTGGACCCCCAAGACCCTGCATAGGACAAGCAAGTACAGAAAATGGATGGATGTATGGATGCATGTATCTTGTTTAAAATGAAGCTGGTAGATTTTGCACTGTCACCTCATCCTTTTAGGCTGGTGGCTTTAAATATCGTGACGGAACTGTGTGCTCTGTCTCAAGTGATTGCATGGTTCTCAAGTACCTCCACTTCTCCAGTCCACAGACCTGTGATTCATGTAAATTGCTGACTTTTATTTGCACTCAGTATTCAGTATATTGGTGTACAGGAGTGGCCTGTGGTGGCTTATTGATTAGCACTGTTGCCTTACACTGCCAGAGTGTGTGGGGTTTTCAGGTTCTTGCCATATCATGTGGGTATATTCTTGTCTCCCCTAGCAGTCTAAAGATAGGCAGTTAAGCTAGCTGTTGTCTCTAAAATCTTATAGGGTATTATTGTGTATGGTTCCTATGATGGACTGGCTTCCCGTCCAGGGTATAACGCAGCCTTCTGTCTATACCCCGCCCCACAACCCAGACTAGGATAATAGGTTTGTGGATGGAAGGAAGTGTATAATATGGGGAATTTCTTTCTTTATCCAAAGTATAGATCACTATATCACCTTTCCTATGATCGATGGATATTGGTTTAAACTATGTTTTATTAAAATAGTGAAACATATACATTATCATATTGGTCACATACTCTGTGAAGTTTGTGTATTATGGAATTTAGTTTGGAAAGTGACAAGTCTCTAGACAATGATACACCATGATGAAAAATTATTCTGCATTAACTATATGTATCCTATGATCCATTACTGATTGGGCGGATGGATGGATGGATGGATTATATCTTTATTCAAGTCAATGGAAATTGCGGTCCATTTGCAGTTCTGTAAGCAGCAACCCTTATCTTGGCATCACACAAATCTCATGGCACACTACAAAAAATTAATGATTTTTTTTTTTGGAGTCTTGGGAGGATTTCTTGATAGATGTCATGCTTCCTTATTGTGTATTTTTCTTACATCCATCTCTTTTTGTAAGGAATGAATTCAAAGCATATGCTGACGTGAAGCCAGTGAAGCCGATTAAAGCCAAACCACAGTACGCCCCCCCAGTGGAGGAGAAGGCTAGCCTGGAGACCAGCTACAGCGCCACCTTTAGGGGGGAGCAAGTGCAGAACATGCCCACTGACAACAAGACACAGGAGCATCGAAGGATACGCAGCTTGTACAGTGAGCCTGGCAAAGAACCCATTAAGGTGGGAGGAATGGTCTATGGTCATATTCTCAGTGGCTGTAGATTGGGTCTGCTTACCAAACAAAATCAGTACATAATATAAAGCTTGTTTTTAGTTTTGTTTAGTAGCCTGCAGGATTCTGTTGAGTATCATGGTCAAAAAGGCCATTAAAACCAGTTACATTGCTTTGCTATTATACATTGTACACATTATACTTGGGTCTTTGAATGTATAAATTGTAAATAAACATTTGCAATCCCTTGGATTTTACGTTAAGTTAATCACAGTTTTCAGCTTTAAAGTCATCCCCCTTGCTTCCCCAGGCGGAGAGGCCAAGCACTCCTCTTTCTAAACCGACAAAGACAACGACACCAAGCTACAATAAACCTGTAAAGAAAGGGAAAGAGAAGCAGCTGTCATCGCTGCGGAATGCCAAGAAGAAGGAGAAGGAACCCAAGTCAGCACCCACAGAGAATGACAAAAAGAAAAGTAAAGAGATGAACAACAAACTTGCTGAAGCTAAAGAGTAGTAGTACTGTAGTATCACTGTTATTTTTTTGATGGGAAAAATGAACATCTCTCTGCCTTCATACTTATTTGCTTCTTAGAGTGTAGATATAACTGTTTTTATACTCATTATGAATGTGGATGTAGTAGTGTCAGTTTTTCCACATCTATCCCATCATCACTGCATAGCATTTCAGTATTATACTGTAAGCCAGTTATTTGGGTTACCGTCTGTATTTATGTATTATTAAACCAGAAGTGATCAGGTGTAAGCAAACAGATACCAAGACGCCAGTGGATATTTTAATGACAGACCTTAAAGTATAGAAAGTTTCTTTTATGTCATATATTATACAAAGTTTAGAAAGTTATAAATTATTTTCATTAATTTTCAATTTAATTTGTACACATATTCAAGATTTTTAAAAAGTCATAGACAAGCCAAAGACAACTATACTGCCTGTGCAGTTATGCAATTAGTATAATTGTTTATTAGACTTGGACTGAAGAAAGCAAGACTGATTTAAAGATAATGTAATTGTACCCAGCATCACGGAGTCATGAAACTCACAAGTATGGATCCAATTGCAGAATTATTTTCCAAAATCCAAATTGCTATTGCGAAATCAGGTTAAACATTCATGCAAAAGTAGATCAGGTGCAGACAGAGTTTTGGGGACAATTCAGAATCGTATAACTAGAGAAAAAGCACCTCTGTACTACAGCCTCCTGAGACCCAAGGAAAAAAGTGTCCTTCAATTTTAGGTTATTCGTCTTTGGAGGAAATAAGACATCTTACAATTTAGATTTTTCAAATTTATTTTTATTTTTAATTTCACAGCATGTCCTCTTTAGTGTGCAACAGGAATAAATATGTTTCCTTACATCAGTGAAAAGATAGATGCAAAAACAAAATGCCCACTACAATGGACATAAAGGAATGGGTGGGGTCTCGGGAGGATAGAATTCAAAACCAAATGAAACGCACAGCACGTAATTCACAAAAGAGAGACACGACTTTGCACTTATGTGAGAGTCTCAAGGGTTTAAATATTTGTTAATTGCCCATACAATCAGGAACAGGAGTGGTCTACATAGTATTTTGGTGGTGGATTAGTAAGGATTTGAGGACTGGGGAGTTCTGTGCGATCAGGGGTCGCATTTTATTTCATGGGCACTTAAGAAGTCTCTGCAGTCTGTAGGTGTGAGATGTTATGTCCAGTCCATACCACCATTAAAGTCAAGGCGTACTTGAGCACTTGAGCATCGGCACCAAACCTTAAAGGCAATATTGCATGAGTACTGCTTGGATACTGGGAATAGTTGACATGAAGCGGTGCCCTTTGTTTTGTTTGCTGTTTATGAAACTCTGCAGGAGTCCATTTGGTTCAGTCCTGCAGAGCTGGTGTAGAGGCACACCATTCATAATCCTCTCAATATATAGATGAAATAGTTTTTACCCCCTGATTTACTGCCGCAGACAAATGTTTTTTAAATGATTTTAACAGTTCTATTCAAAAGTGCACACATACTGCAGAGGCTATAGAAGTGCTATAGCTAAAAAGTCTACTCTGCTACTCTTCTTTGCTCATCGTCCCTAATTTTAATTGTTCCTTCAAGCTAGATCTGGTTGCTAGTGCTGTACAGTCTGGTACAGTTTTCCTGCAGGAAGGACCATTCAGAATAGACTATCAGACTTGCTGTTTCTTTTGCAAGTTTAATAGACATTAAGAGCTTGTATTCTGAAGCTGGATTTCTTGCTTAGCTGGTTAACTTGTCAGATTTAAGATAGTCTGGGCTAGTTGTTAGGGAATGAGGATAAAGTTCATTTAACCTGGGGTACCTTAAATCTGATAAATTATATATATATATATATATATATATGACTGCATATCAGTCTTTCCATTAGTGCACTTTTTCATTATTTTGTCTTTTTGTTTATGGGGTAACTGGGTAGAGGCATAATCCTCTGGCGGAGCTAGGCTAGTCAGAATCATAGCCTTGCTGCTGGCTGCTGGTGCTTTGCCTTTAAAGTTGCCCCATACCCAGCATGCCCCAGAAGATTTGGGGTAGATATTAACCAGATATTGGCAAAACTTTGTTTTTTTACTATAATTTCAGGTATACTTCATTTACTGATGAATGGTAAAACTGATGCTAACTTCTCCAGTTGTACAACGGTATTACTTTGACCCAGATCTGGGGTATGTTCAGAGGGGGAGGTGTTACAGGCAACTTCATTGGTGGGTTTTCTGGATTGCTTGCTTCACTAATTGTCTCCCTTTGGTCATCAGGGAAATTGTATCTAGCTGTGAAGGGAAGCCAATGTCTTATAATTGGAGCACCCTGTCCAATCAGTGTTCAGCTGCCCCTATAAAAGCAGTGAAGTCCTTCTTGACAGGGACTGGTGTTTGTGTGCCCTTGCTATTTTGGCCTAAGTCCTGTGCTGGGTATTGGCTGCCATGAAGGCTTTGTGTTTGTTGGTTTAGGTGGCTAGCATTCATGAGGCCTTGTTTCCACACTGCTGAACATTTGGTGTAGTGTATTGTTATGGTCTCAAGTAAGGAAAATGACAAGTAGACAATACTACGTAATAACATATTTTTATTTATTAAATTACCAACAGGACAGAAATGCTAGCAGCGACAAAAAAACTGTCTAAATTGTAGTGTGAAATTAAAATTTCAAACAGTTGACAATAGACAGCTAACATAGATTTATGTGCATGAAATAGCTTAACTTAAAGTGACATGCAATCAAATGCTGCCTTTGGTTTTGGTTACGTTTATCTAAGTTTGGAGGGAACCTAATTTTTCATACTGTCCAAATATTATAGCGTAGTATATGCTATTTTGCAGGATGTTCAGAAGCAAACTATTCTAATATTCTGAAATATTGGTGATAAGAATCACCATTAAAGATTCTCAATCAAATCTAAACAGTCTGCAGTCAACCAGGCAGAGTTCCTTATATCTTCACATTCTTGTTGTGAATCATGCATTATTTCACTAGTTTATTGCTGGCTAGTTTCAGCCATTCTGTCCAGCTGAATAAATTCACAGAAGATTTTTTATTGTACAATAAGTGACAAGGACCATTAGGCAAATGAGGAAATGCATGTTTGATGACTAATAGTAGCCTACAGAAATCTTCAAAAATTCTAACATGGTTTTTTGACATTAAATATGTAATTATTTTTTAAATTTTAATTGATTAATGAAGCTCAACCTCCCAGGTCTAGTCTGTACAGTTTATTTGCCGTGTAATTCTCCCCACTATTAAATCCAATAAGTGTTGAATCTCGTGTGTATGTGGGTTTCCTTCCCTTTTTGTTCTCTTAGTTGACTGGTTGTTATGCTCTGCCTGCCCCTAGACTACTGGGGATATGACACCTAGTGCACTATACTAATTTCCTTTCTTTTGCCCAATATCTGGTTTATATTGCAGTGGTCAATGGAAGCTGCTATAGGAGGTTTAGGTATTTTTCATAAAAATTGTGTCCTATGTTTACATATTGATGTGTAATATAAAGGTGCTTTTTACTGCTGTGACTCTGTAGTCAGTCAGACTTCCAATACAATTTGCTGTGTTGTATGTGTGCAAGTGCACATCAATAGCACTGCTTAAAACCATTATTTATACTATGTATTACTGTTCTGGTCTTGTTGCTGCTTTACAATAACACAAAATATGGTGCTGATATTTATTTTTGTCTGTTTTTTATTTTAGGGCAAAGTGTCACCATGTTGAATGATTTCTTTATTGAAATTTAGATCTGTGCTATGGACAGGTTTTATGATGGGAACACTGGCCGTTTAAATTATTTCAATTAGCACACTTATAGAAGAAAAACTCTCTCAGTTGTATGAAACACCAGTTTATGCTTCCTCGTGTTCATACCACTTTTATGGGTTTTGAGTGACAGCATCCATTTTCTGAAACCACTTGCCCAATTCAGGATCACAGGGGTCCAGAGCCTATGGGCCCAAGGCAGGGAACAGTCCTGGATGGGGTACTAACTCAACATAAGGCACACTCACACATGGATAATCAGGGAACTCCAATTCACCTTAACCCATCTATGGGCTATGAGGGGAAACCAAAATACCTCGAACAAACCCCACAATTACACAGGGAAACATGGAATCCTGGCAGACACTTGAACTCAGCTGTCAGTGCTAACCACTGCACCACCATGCCGCCCCCCTAACACAGCATTTGAAATACATTTCCTGCTGCAGTAATAGTGTGTCAGGACATGCAAGACATGTATCATATCACCAACTTCTATCTACCAGTCAAAATGCTAGACAGTGCAACTTCCTGAGCGGAATTTCGAGATTCCCAACTAATGTGAATGACAAGACAAGAAAACTTACCACTGTTAATGATATTCCCCACATGAGGAATACATATGTCTTTGGGACCAGTCTGCTACCACAGATGTTTTCCTATTACGACGATAACTCAAAAACTGTTTTATAGATCTTTTTCAAATTTTTCAGAGGGGGTGAGGGTGCCATCAAATATGTAATTATGGGTGAGGAGCTGGAACAGTTTACAATTTGAGACAGATCATCCCATAGCTGAAGTAGCGCTCCATAGTGATTACACAAAAGAAGCAGTTGTAACACTTGTCCCTATTAAGACGGCAACTCAGAAAGCTTTTATGGATCTTTTTCAAATGTTACCAAAGCATTAATGACAGGCTGGAAATGATTGAATTTTGAGACAGATCACTCCAAAATTGAAGCAAAGCCACTTAGTGACAGAAAATGGACCAGTGAAAGCAGATGACATTTGACACTGTGAATGTGACAAGACAAAAAGTATCAGAAGGATCTTACTATTGCTTCAAAACATGATATGGATGAAGATGTACACCCGATTCAATTTTCAGACAAATTGCCTCCAAAATGGAGCAGCAGCACTGTATGGCAACAAAGGATGGAAACAGCAGCTGTAGAAGACACTGGAGGCCAGATTTACTATGAGTTTGTGCTAGTACTAACCCTCTTTTGGCGCTAAAATAGTACTGTCGAGATTTGCTATAGATGCATGGTGAAAAGTTAGTGATGGAAAGGCACTGACAAAGTCATTTTTGCGACGGGCCATGTTGCACATGCATTTGTAGGAGTTCCCTTTCAAAGCAGGAGAATATTTAAATGACTCATACGATATGATTAACTATGGTTTGTCGTAGGCAGTTTACTTCAAATTGCACCATTATTTAACATGGAAAAAAGCATGTCATTTTATGCTTAACACGGCTGCAAAAGTTACCACTAGGAGGAAGTGCCACTGAGGGTACATGAGCATAAGTTCACCCATACCATGGCAGCAACCTTTATACCAAAAAAATACCTTTCCGGATGTTTTTAACAAAATTTGCTTTTATTAATTATTATAAAAATCACTTACATATAGCTTGGTAGAATAACCAACATGTCTTATTAGATCATGAGTGAATAATCAGCTCAATAGCTACATGTTTTATTGACTATACATAAGAACTATACAAACGAGAAGAGGCCATTTGGCCCATCAAGCTCGCATGGGGAGAACTTAACTAATAGCTCAGAGTTGTTAAAATCTTATCTAGCTCTGATTTAAAGGAACCCAAGGATTCA
>JABFEA020000039.1:17085717-17099913 GCA_019775915.2 Cyphomyrus plagiostoma | reverse complement strand
AAGCTATTTAAAATCCTCACACAATACTAAACACTTTAATGAAAGCATCTCTAATATCTTTTACAACCTGCCCAAAGCCACAAGCTTCATCAAATTTAAACCTCAACAAAGCCGGAAGTCTAAGCAGAGTCAACTGTATGATTGTGCCTAAAGAACGTTTTGGGCCTGTGCTGGTGCTGAAATGATATGCTGACATGACTAGGATAGTTAATGCAGCCCCTTTCAATCACTTTGCCTCCCTCTGGCTTACCTAGCACGGTTTCAAAAGCATGTCTTGTACCCATCGGGCTACCAGTTTGACCTAATCAATGGATTTGGTCTTTTGTTTCTGATTTTTCCTTCTCCCTAGGCTTTATATAGCATCTACATACATATGGGCTCAGGGTTGATGTCATGGGAGGCATTCATGAGCCATGCCCACCCCAAAAGCCACTGACCAAGGATACATCTAATTTTTTGATAAATGTGTTCACCTGCCACCACTTCTATTGTTCAGGTTTGTTGTGACGCCAGCACTGTGTGGATTGTCCCATAATTTTGAAAGAATGATTAGATGAGATGCATGAAGATTAAGTTTAGTAAGCATTAAATACAATAAGTAAACTGAAGATAAAGTTGATACAAAAAGCGTACTCTGCTGAATTTTTATTCTGCGTTTAGGTGCATTACTGCCATCTAGTGGATTATCTGCCCTATAACTGTTGTAGTTTCCTGGCACACACTTTCTTTAGTCCTAAATAATATGCATTTAGATTAACAAGCCAGTTATAGAATGTACAGTATTACACGTATCCACAATAAATTTACAGGATATATAGTGAACTCCTAGCCACAGTCTGTCAATAATACATCCCATACCCTAAATGGGAAGCCCATTCAAACAACCCACTGCCCATAGAATTTCATATACTTATACATTTCAATATTTATTCTGAAATTACGTTCAGGTATCAATTGAAGAATAATTTAAATATATGCATCCCTTTGTTCTGACTTGGTTAATCCTGGCCACAGTAGCTATGAACAAGGCACAAGTCTGGCCCTGACCAGAATATCAGCCCATTTCTGGGTAGATATATTGTCACACTGATTAGGCAATTTAAGCCCCTTTCAGACATGCATTGCTACCCAGAACATTTTAGACATCACACATACAACCCCTCTGGGTAAAGGTAAATATCCAAATCAGTCTGTTGGACATTAAATGGACTCAACCCTGCTAGCTCCATAGTACAAATTTCAGGTAAGTTCTGATTGACCCCCATGTGCGAATAGAGCAGGAAACTGTCTGGAGAACAACAGGAGTGGAGTGTCATTTATACAAAGAAGACCCAAACGAACATTGTTAACTGGAGAGATGATGAGATTCAGGAAGTTCTGTCAGCAGTGCTGTAAAGGAAACGCTGTGATTTCTGCAGAGTACTTTCTGCATTATGCCCTGCCTCCTGTATGCTCTACCCAAGCGCCAGTCCACAGTATTTATAGTAGGTGTGAACGCATATGTGACAGACAATCTGTGTGGCATGTGTGAAAGGGCAACTCTGGAAAATATGGAGTTCTTGTGTCTGGAGTTCATGTGTGAAAATGGCTAGACAAGCACACCACTGAACAAATTACTGCTGTTATGTATGTTTATTTTCAGTTAGATCAGAATGAAAACTGCACAATCCAAACTGGCAGGACAAGCAAGGTTATCAGGCCTTAAAATTCCCTGTTCTGTACAGTCAACAATGACCTTAAACATCACAACACCCAAGACATGTAAACCTCAGCACAGGTTAGGGATGAGTAAATACACACATTTCAGGAGAACAGACTCTTCCCTCCAGGAGGACAGAAATGGTGCCATAGATGTACACTGAATACTGGAATCATGAGCCATATGTGAAACATATGGGGCTATATAAACAAAAACAGAAGTCAAAATGCACTTTTCAACATTGGTTTGAATTTACAAGGACTCTAGTGCTACAGACCCATGTAGTACATACTGATATTAGTGTTTGTACTTAAAGTCATAGAAGCCATAAACCAACTCATATGCTAAGGATACTGTAGCTTTTTACTGCATATTACAGACTGAAGAAAGCTGCTTGCATACAAACACATACACACAAGAGATTCTACATTAATTTCTGAGTGCAAATCAGACGCCTTACAACAGACTTTAACTCAAGAGAACAAGAACCTGCAAGCCCCTTGTGAACATAAACCTCCATTCTTCCTTAAAATAAAGTCAAGACAATTCTAGTAATACACTGGAAAAGGAAGAGTGTTAAAACAACAGGCTGTCCAGTTTGTTTTCCTCCAGGAAAAAGAAATAAAATCAAGTTCAACAAAAAAAAAAAATGCTTGTTGTGCATTTCCCACTGCAAACAGAAGACCATAACGGGCTGGTGAATAACTTAAGGAGACGGACTGATGGCTCTGGAGCAGCGAGGCCTACATGCCATAGCCAAAGCCAGATTGGGGCTGTGTGGGTTGGCCATAGCCTGCAGGTGCAGAGTATCCATAGCCGTAAGCCTGCTGTGGGACAGGCATGCTGCTTCCTGAAGTGAGCATCAGCTGAGCTGTCCCTGTAATGTCACATCACATTCGCATTTACTTACACACTGGCTCATACTGACAATGCCTATAACCGATTATTGGCAATTATACCACGGCTTTGGTAAATACTAATTTCCCTATTGGTTCAGAGATGTCATATGGGTATTGATTTTATTCATGTAATGACACAGGTCTGTCTAATAAGAGTTAAATATTAATATGTTTTAATATAAAAACGTGTGTTACCTTTTGCTCATAAATATGCAGGCATTCAGCATAATTTTCCGTGGTTTGCAAAACACAAGCGGCCATCTGATGATGGTTTCTATGGTAATTTACTGCTAACTGAAATACTAACTGAAAAATTAAACTGTGACTAACGTATTCTATTTTTTGTTCATTAGCCGTGGTATAAGTGGGATAAATCATGAAAGGATGTGTGGTTATATGATAACAATCAATTGCAACTTGGTCAGTGGCCTTCCCCTTAATGTCGGCCCCATCACACCATATTTTCATATATCTGCACACTTTGTCATGGTTTATACCTTACTATCCCATACAACTTTTTTATTTAATGCTACTAAAGGTTTCTTGGGGACGGCTCCATTTAGGGCTGAACGATTTGGGGAAAATATATAATCGAGTGGCCTTAGCGTTTGTTAAAAGTCAAGCTTCAGTTAAATATTCAAAAATTAAGATTTAAACATCTAACGCAGCATTACCACATGAAATGCCATCAAAATACTAACTGGTCTATATTCTAATGCAAGGATGAGAACATAAATATATGAATTGCTTCCAACATGTATTTATTACTTTTTTAATCCTTGTGTACAAACTTAGAGTCTTTAGTGACCTGGTATATACATATTTTAATTTAAGCCAGAAGTAACCTTAACTATGTAAACTTTGACTGAATACCACATTCCTGAACACTACGGACAGCTTCTAAACAAAGTGACCTTTTTACCTCGTCATTTGAGGACGACGGTCATATGACTCGGTGTGGACACTGCTCCCAGGTTGCACCATGTACTGTTTATACGTAACAATTTAATATAAGTTCAAGACAGAATTGCTTTAAATCACTGTTTTATGGTCATTTACTTGTCAAAAAAGTGCCCGGTTGGCAGCAACCCAAACTTAGTGAAGTGTACAAACGGCACCCGGCCACATTTTTACCTATAGTGAAGTAATATTTCATGAAACTCCAATGTTCACAAGGGTTACATTAGCAGAGAACAATCAAACATAATAAAATATCACAAACGCTGTGACTGTGTTAATTTAAATAAAGAAATAAAACAATTCAACCAACAAAAAAAAAACAATAGGGGTCTTACAGCTAACGCTGCTTGGGCCTGTAATAATAGGACCGTTCTGTAAACAATCTCTGACCGTGGGTAATTCACTTCAGCAGCAGAATCGATATTTTTTCACACGACAAATGTAACGTTTTCTTTAGGTTTCACGCATTTCCTGTTTGTGGGCATATACAGTAGCCTTGGACCACTTCTGATTGGTGAGCATGACTGTCATGTGAGGAGCACAGCACTTGTGATTGGTGAGAATGACTGTCACACAAAGAGGACTGGGTGAATTTGTAAAACTATTCGACAATTTTAAACCCTGGATCAGACATGCAGTATAATGCATATCCTAAATAGCAGCCTTAGCGAATTGCTAATCTCGCTGCTTCAAATTTTGATTTTGATCTGAAATCGATAAATCGTTCAGCCCTAGCTCCATTCTTATTCATTCAAGAATGCACAAAACCTGGACTACTTGTCCTCAGAATCTTATATAAATAGAAACTTAACTTCCCACGTTTCACTGTTCTTATGAAAATGCAAGGAAGTTATAACACAAGAGGGAGTTCCTACCATAAACAATGGGCTGGTTATCCGTAGCTTGCTCCTCTTCTTTCCTTAAAGACTCTGAGGCATCCAGTTGGTCCACCTAAAATTAGCAGTCAGAGACATGAACAGGCAAAAGCACCTGCAGCTAATACCAGCATGAACCTCCAAAGGGAGGCTCACCCAACCCGCACTGTTACTTTAAGATGGCGGCTGATAGGCAGGACCAATGTAGGCAAAAGACAATGTCAGTAGAGATACTGGAGAGAGAAGAGCTTCTTCACTTCACACCTTAATCTAGGAACTCATGATGCATAAGGAAAAGCCAAAAGCTTGCATTAGTTTGGGAAACAGAAAATTTATTTTTGGGAGGGTGAAGTTGGGGGTGAAATAAAGTAGATGCCTGGCAATGGTCCCACCTTCAAGCCAAAACTTGGATTTAGCTTGTTACTGTAGTGAGATAAATAAGAAAGGAACCAAACCCATTTGTTAATAATTTGAATGTTCTGATGCAATATCAAGGAGGAAAACATACGTTCTTCGAGTAATTCCTATATCATATTTTCACGTTCTCCAAATAAGTAACTTATTAGCTTCCAAAAAGCAGCAAATTCAAACAAATTTAAGATTAACGTAAATGATTTAAGAATGGAATGCTTTAATGCCCAAATCTCAAAGCATAATGATATGGTCTAAGAACCTCCTCAATCTGCCCAATTAAAACATCATTTGATGTTCTAAAAAATGTGTAAGCTTTGTAAAAGCTGAGCAAGAGATTTTCCAGGTTTAAAAGAGGTGCCAAGTTAGTCAAGCTAACTTTAAAGGGCATCAGCGTCAATTTCAAACCTAAATCAAATGCTTGTAATCTGAGATCACTGCACTAAGGACTTTACACTGAATCCTAGAAACTGGGTTTAGTTCCCTCCATATTTTGTTAAATTACTGTTTTGTTAAAAAAGGGTCTATTGCAAGTACTTGAACAAAGTGACAGTTTACTTGAGGGGAAAGTCATGCTAGTTTTCTTAAGAGTACAAAATCAGTGCATAAGTAAAAGGTGGGAGTACCAAGGCAGGGACAGCAAGGCCACAGGGGGGTTATACAAGCAGTCAGGCCTTACGGGAAGCATGTACAGCCAAGAGCAACGTCACCTACTGTCTAAACAGGCACTACTGCTACAAAGAGGTTAACACATGCTACTTTAACACCAAATGAACATGTACGTACTACAGGTGTGCTAACTGCTTTTAACATGTGCACATTCAGCCTAACGAAAACCAGATTTCAGTTTCATAGCTTTCATTATTAAACTGGTCCAAAGAATGAATGAACTGGTGATCTGTGAAACTACAAGAGGGATTTACTGTTGAAATACAAAAGATCAGAAAAACTCCATTTCACATGTATACTTTAGTTATTTACATAACCAAGGGAGACTATGTACCTGGGTACATATGTGACCGATGCATGTCTGATACTTATTTAGTCTTTGGCAGTCTTTAAAATGATAGCTCCTATTTTGTGTTAAATCTATTTATACTATGAATCACATGACAGCCCTTTCCCATTTTAGATGTGGTTTTGCAACATTTAAGCTTCTAACAGCATCTAGCAGCACAGCGATTAGAAATCTTTGTAAAAACAAAGTTCTGAAAGGTTGGAGTAGCTTTTAGTGGAAAATCTCATTAAACAAAGCGCACACAATTGTGTGAGACAATGTGAGAATTATGAACAGAGCAGCGGATGACTTGGGAGTCACTTCCATGGGCCGTTTGCCCCCTCGCTGGAATGATACACGAGGGACTGCTATCACAACGAAGTGTGACGCTCTTGCCAGTGGGAGAAAAATTGGGGGACATTAAGCATTCACCACTTGAATATCTTCCAAGCGAGGATACGCAAGTTAAACTGCAAAATGGCTCAAAAAAAGCTTAAAACAAGACGTACAAACAAGGAGTTACAGTATGTTATGTATGTTCTTAGTAAAGATTTTTTAAATAAAAGTTTTTCATTTGTATTAACTAGTTTTACTATATTACTTAAAATATTATTATATTAAAAAATTACAATATTAAAATAAAAAGAACTCATATCGGAATCGGTATCGGCAGTTGTGCATCGGAATCGGATCAGAACTTAAAAAAAGAGTTTGGGTGAGGTGGAGGAGTGAAGTATGACAAACTGTAAACCACTACCAGGCTGACCTGCAGTTTTCCTTCTCTCATGCTACAGAATGGCAAAATATACTACAGGCGTCTCAAACCCATCCCCCGAAGAGCCTTCTCCCAGGTAGTTAGAAACACTGCCCTGAACCTTCAGTCTTAAGGGGAACCACCTGTTGCTCAGTCACTTACAGAAATCTACTGCCAATAGCGCACCAATGAGGAAGAGGACATTTAAAGATATTATTCAGATCCCAAGTATCATCTTCCCCATTGAGTAAGTGACTGGCTTAGGTTGTCATTGATCATGTCACGACATGATTTTCCCCTGAGAAATGGGTGATCATATCTATGACAACCTGGATGGGAGCTCTCTGGGTGCAAAGCTGGAGGCCTGTGTGCTACGGGAGACTCCAATCTCCCAATACTGTCTGCTCAGTGATGCTTGTTTGAAAGCAGCAATGTGGCATGGAGGGACAACATGCAGATTCCCAAGGTGTCACTCATCTGCACTAAAGGAGCAACTACAACTGAAAAAAAAAATCAGCTTTCACCTTTTCCTTAATTGCATCGACCTGAAAAGGAATTCAAGAGTTGCAGCTTAGAAAAAAAAAATCCAAAAAAAAAATAAAAAATAAAATAAAAAGCAGGCACAGACAGTAAACAGACGGAAAAGAAAAAATACAAGAAACACATAAAATGCCAGGGTAGTCAAGACAGTGGCTTGTTCCATTAAAGCAGCCAGGCCTTTCAATATGGTGGAGCTATGCATGCTGATAGTAAAGTGGTGATTATTATTTGGCTATAACTGTTTAAAAATAAGCAACCCCCCCCTTACTTGAGCTCAAGACACAAATGCATATTATATGTGACTGAGACTGTGCCTTACTCACTCCATTTAGGAGTCTTCAATATTATGAAAAGTACACCCAACGTGCACTAGTGTTTAATGTCTGACACAGTTTGGCATCTAGGCTTCAAAGAACGTCTGTAGTTTTTTTTTTTTTTACTGTTTTATTTTTGCACATTGACTGAAGAAGGAATTTATGAAACTATCATCGATTCCATAACCCAACCGTACCTATAAATTTCAGTTCCAAATGCAGAATGATGAACCAGTTTGTATCGAGTGGCTTTTGTACTGATCCATAACTGAGATGAGCTTCCACCACTATTGCATGGGAAAGTACTGATAAGCAAACAAACAGCATGATTAAACACTGCAAGCAGGTAGCTTAGCTGTGTTCCACAGGCTACATGAGCAGGGGAGGGTGCCGAGGGCAGGCCTGGGGGCTATGATGATGGACGGACGGGCTGCAGTAAACTCTGCACGGTCAGAGAGCAGCAATGCAGCAGCGAAAGCTGTTCCCCTGACGACCCGCCCCGCTTCAAGCTGTTAAAAGACCACTAGCTCTCCATATGAGCTCAGCGGTAAGTTCCCAATAAGGTCCAGGAGGGGGAGCAAGTGAGGAGCAATGATGAGTGTACTGTTCCATTTCAGCTTGATTTTGGAAAACAATCTTTAAATCCCTGCAGCTCTAACCAGGGGCATGAGCCTGTTTTGGTTAGATTTCCCTGTATCAGAAGGTGACCCACACACTAGCTCATGCAAGCCCACTGATCCTTACCTTGCTCAGATATTCCCTCAGGACCTGAATGAAATAAGGCATGGAGAAGTCCATGATGTTATGCCTCCAGGCGGTCTCCAGGACCACGTCGGGCCGTAACAAATCATAGCAGGTGAAGAGGCAGGCGGCAAAGCACTCCTTCTTATTCTCCTGCAGGAACCACTGGAGAAGCTCCTCTGCCACCTCTATGTCCTTGGACTCTGCAGCGTATTGCATTGCATCCTGAGTTGACCAGAGAAGCACAGAGATTGCACATGAGCCCAGATACATTGCTGAGAAAACCTTTCAATGCAGCGGAGGAGCCTATGAGATACATTTCCACTTGTCTGAATTAATAACTGACTGGGTTCTCAAGGAGTTTGTGACCTTGTACAACTGGTCCTTTTTGCAGAGCTCAATACTCTGCTTCCAACGATTGTTGCCTTTAAAGAGGTAGGCTGCAATTCTTCGGAACTCAATAAGCTCATGCTTTTCTAGGCTCTGAGCTAGTGAGATGTTATCGAAGTTGTCGTAGGCATCTATGGATGTGCGCAGAGCCTGCAAAGAGAGAATACTGTTTTCACTGGAACATAAACCCAAGTCAGGGAGCTCAGGTGCTTTGAAAAGGGTAAAGCCCAGGATTCATACTTGGTGTATTATAAAACTCAGAACAAAATATTAATACATTAGGTATCCATGGAAACATTCTGAGAAGTTCATTTAATTCAAAAGATGTCTTGTAAAACCTCCTTACCTGAAAGTCTTCTTCTATGATGAGAAGGTTGTTCAGTGCTTCATTTACAGACTTGTTGTTGTGGTTTTGTACAGATCTCAGATAAGTTTTAACAAGTGGAATCTGCTTCATCTATGAGGAAAGCAGTGGGAAGTGAACATAATTATAGTTATGCTCATGACAGTAAAGCAAATGTTAATTACTGAACTGGAGGTAGACAAAGTTACAAATGCATAAAGTATAAGGATCAGCAACCTTTGTGAAGAAGTTCACAGCCCGTGTGTGGTCCAGCCGGGGTGACAGAACAACGAGCAGGTCGTTTAGTAACAGGGGTTTGAAGTCCAAATAGAATTGGATGGCTTTGTAATACAATTCCACATTGGCAACCTACAAATGGCAGCAGAAACAAGAAAGAAAAAAAATGTAGAACATCATAACATAACAGTCACAATGGTTATGAAGAAGGAAGGTCCAAATGCTACCAGTGGCACTAACCAGTTTTTATAGATGCACCATGGAGTCCAATCTCACCACTGTCTTGGTATGATGGCTACTTGACAAGGCCACAAATAACTGTAGAGCATCACTGACACAGAGCTTACAGCAGCTCAGAATACATAAATAATACTACCCCTGAAAAGCAAACCACGGCATAACGAACTCTAGTTACTCTGCACAACCACTTCTCTTGCTCTTCCCTTCTAGCTGTCCTCAGCACCTTGTCCTACTTGTATGCTATTGCAGGGTTTCTCAAGCAGTGCGCTGTGGAAGCAGGGAAATGCAGTTCGGTCTCTATCGGGCCACTGCACGCATGCAAACCTGACCGCTGCCTGGGTCTGTCAATAAGGAACAATGCTTGATAGCACAGCCTATCACATAACAGAAAAACACAATTCTAACCAATCATATGGCAGTCTATTAAGAATGGACAACCTACACACAGCAAGGTTGGCTGAGCGCATATGCAAAGTTTTGGCAATATGATGGAAAAAATATGCACTCCCTCACAAGAAACATCAAGGGTCAGTGAAGAAGGTGACAGCCTAACAGCCACAACATATTTTTAAGAAGGAGATACTGCGGATAAACAAGGTAAAAAGGTGGTTCTCGGTACTCTAAACTCTGCCGAAAACCGATCCAAAATAAAACTTGAAATACTACAAAGTTGTTTCACCACTTGAAGGCCTGCCTGCCATCCATTTGAACATACAGATGATACATTACAATTACAAACTCCAGCAATTCGGGTTTCCACTTTCAATCAAAAGAAATATGGGACAGAATGTGCTGTGTAATTTTTCATTCCAGGATAGGTGACAATTCTACCAGCAATGTCAAACCCATTCACTGTGTAGAGCAGGCAGCCAGAGAAAAAAAACAGCAACAGACCACATTATATGTGTGGTGTTATACCCTATGACAACTTTTTATTTTCTTTTTTACTTTAAGATTTCTTTATTAAAATTCCATTCACCTTTCGCCCATTTAAAATGTGCAGAATTTATGTGCAATTCTAAAGGAATCCTAAGAAAAAATGGAGCCTCCAAATAAAGCAATAATGACTTCCATTATATATTGATAATCATTGATATCTGGAATTATATAGTGTTAACTGATCTTTGGGGAAAAAATTGTATATTACGTGTAAAACTTGACGAGGGGAAACGCATGGTTTGGAAAGTTGAGAAACCCTGTGTTATTGTATACTGTATGTATATTACATGTATTTCTTTTATCTATATTGTAAATATTGTATATACAATATTTCCCTCATCAAGAAATACAGGCTTTTGCATACAAAATTATATTGCAACTGACACTGATGCTTTATTCACTATTGGATGTTTTGCATATGCCTATGCCAAGTGATTTGGTTCCCTTTTATTTGTCGTTATTTCTCATCATCTGCTGTACTTACTGTTTTGTGAGCTTCATCTCTTTTAAACCAATTATTCTAATAAGGGTTTCAGGAAGGACTGGGTCCATCCCGGGCAATAGACAGCAAGGCTGCGGTACATGCTGGATGTGATGCTGATTTATCTCTGAATACATGCATGCACACACATTGAATTACATACACATTTCCTAGTTTACGGTTACCTTTGTGACAATGTCCTTAAATTGCCCTTCCTTCCAAGCATCTGTTGGATGGTTCATCATAGTGATGATTGCATTGTCATATTCCTCATACTTGTCATATAGGAAAACAAGCTCTGCCCACAGATGGGCCTGCTCAGCAGCCCTGAGAACCTGCAGAGGAGAGACACATTTCAACATCCTGAAGATGTTTTTGATGTTCTGAAGATGCTGTAAATCTATGCCTTACTCCCATTCACCATACCTTTGGAATGTTGACCCTGGACCAGAAAAGCTCCAAGTGCTCTCTCATCTTTTGTGGTTTAAACTTGGAGTAGAGAATGGCCAGCTCTGTGAACATGCCCATGTGGGCCCTTTCCAGTCCCAGTGCTGCTTCCAGCATAGTGATTAGCTCCTCGAAATAGCCACGGTCCTGCAGGAGGAGTGAAGCGATCAGCCATTCAGCACAAATCAATTGCTACTTTGGCACAAATCGGCTAACTTTATCCAGCTTTAGCGCTAACCTGATAGTAATTGATGAGCTCCTCCAACTCATCAGCATGAACAACGATGTGCAGGCCACACATTTGGGCCAGGCGGAACTCCTTTCCATCCACACAGGCAAAGCATACCTAAGAAAGATATGGGCCAATACAGCCATAGTTTGAAACATCATCACATTTAAATAATCATTTTAGGCCTGCGTCATTTGGACGGACAGACAATGTAAAGCCAGACAAACGAAACCTCACCTCCTTCCAGGTGCGTGTACTGTTGGCCTTACGGGCTCCATCCACAGCAGCCTGGAATTCTCCCAGATGAACCAAAGTAGAGGCCAAACGACCAAAGTTGGAGACATTGTTGTACAGCAGCTTTGCTGCGTCATACATTTTCTCATCATAGCATCGATCACCAACCTTTGGATAGAAACAAGAACATCCAAACGTGATAAAATGACTGACTGACCTCATTAACAAATTGTAGGGTCTTGCAAGCAGGCAAAACATACTTGCTGGATGTGAGCGTTGTTGGGCCCATTAATGAACTCCTCAAGCTCAGCCAGGCGATTGGTTTTTGCAAGAGCAAAGATCAGCTCAGTCTCTACGTAGGATTCCCGTGCCTTCTTCCTTGCCATCATCAGGAACTTCACCAGATCCTCCCAGTTCCCTGGTTAAAAATATATATGTAAATGCCCAAAGAGATAAGGCCAGATTTTTATTATGACCTGTGATCCAATCAGGCAGCTCCTGCCAGTGGGATTCTTACCACTTTGATTTGCTGCCTGCACCACCTCCATATATGCTGATGGATCATCTGCCTTGATATAAGAGTCAATAGCCTCCTTCACCAGGCCCTTCAGTAGCTGAGCCTTGCCTAGCTGGCTCCATACCGCTGGCTCATTGCAACGCTCGGCAAATTCATAGGCCCGGTCAAGGTTGCCAATGTGCTCAATAAGAACCTACAATATACAAAAACATGTGAAGGTTTGATGACAACCAGATCATTCTAAACCAGTACGATGAGCGACTAACAGTTCATCTGACCTGAACAGCTGAAGTGTTGACATCAAACTTCCTGAAGATGGCAAAGGCTTCCTCAAAGAGCTCATTGCTAATGGCTATGTTGGCGATGTCAGGTGCATCGTAGTTATCCAGTCTGCTGATGTACTCCATCACCCGAGTGCGGTCTGCTTTGATGGCTGTGAGGATTAGGAGGTTCTGGAGGTTCCTGAAAATAAATCAAGCTCTGCCTTAGGCTAAACATTATTTAGCTGTCCTTTCAATACCAAATCTACTGCTCACCAAGCATACCTACATTTATTTCAGCTGTCTTGTTCAAGGTACAGAAACAGGCAAACCTTACTTGATTATCCTTAAATCTTATTACCTGTGTTCGCTAAAAACTGAATTGTCCAAAACAATCTTTTCCAGAAGTTCAATGAGTTCATTAGGAAGGTCGGCTGTCATAAAGGCCTTCACAGTGACAGAGACCTCTTCAGGGTCCTGTGTCTCAGACAGGGCAGTCTGCACAACCTGCAAACAGAAAACAGCTCAAGCTTGAACATGTTAGCATACGAGTGCTTAAATCACTAAGTACCAGTCTATTCCTATTTCTCCCCACCTGGTCTATCAAAGGCCTCCGGTAGGGATTAGACTCCAGGAGGACGCTACCCCAAAGCTCGGGGTCTTTACGGCGAACCAGGTAACGTGACAGACTCTTAAAGAGGGAGTTCTCGTTGCAGACCTGCAATGGTACAAAACAGAAAAACAAGGAATTCTCGTTCTGAGCATTAATTGGAAAAGTGAACAAATAAATAAATATTACACTAATTATTAGGACTTGTACAGAGATCGGATCACATGAGAATAACATGAGATCACATGAGAATTTAATGCTAGTATTAATACAGAAATGGCTAAGAATTTTAATGTCAGTTATAATTTTGGCTTCCAGTAGGGCTAGCTGATATATCGACATTTTAAAACATAAGAGGATATAAACAGAGCATGATATGGATTGAGAAGGTATTGTTAAATGAAGTTTTAAAGTTCTTTTTTAAGAAAATTTCTGTTTCTATCAGTGCGGAAAGGCTATTTTCTTGTCCGTCACTGTCTGCTGCAGGCTCCACTATTCTGCTCTGCTAACCCCACTCCCACTAGTGTACAATAATCATGCTCTGACGGGGCTAACCCCACTCCCACTAGTGTACAATCGTGCTCTGATGGGGCTAACCCCACTCCCACTAGTGTGCAATAATGCTCTGACGGGGCTAACCCCACTCCCACTAGTGTACATGCATGCTCTGATGGGGCTAGCCCCACTCCCACTAGTGTACATGCATGCTCTGATGGGGCTAGCCCCACTCCCACTAGTGTACATGCATGATGTGACGGGGCTAGCCCCACTCCCACTAGTGTACATGCATGATGTGACGGGGCTAGCCTCACTCCCACTAGTGGGCACGCTTGATGTGATGGGGCTAACCTCACTCCCACTAGTGGGCACGCTTGATGTGATGGGGCTAACCTCACTCCCACTAGTGGGCACGCTTGATGTGACGGGGCTAACCTCACTCCCACTAGTGGGCACGCTTGATGTGACGGGGCTAGCCTCACTCCCACTAGTGTACATGCATGATGTGACGGGGCTAGCCTCACTCCCACTAGTGTGCACGCTTGCTGTGACGGGGCTAGCCTCACTCCCACTAGTGTGCA
>JABFEA020000039.1:17056313-17082089 GCA_019775915.2 Cyphomyrus plagiostoma | reverse complement strand
GTGAGAATCTACCAATGGTCATGAAAATAAAGAAAACACATTGAATGAGAAGGTGTGTCCAAACTTTTGGCCTGTACCGTACACATTTATAGACAGCATGTGTGTGTTTGTCTGCGAATGTAATAAAATGTGAATTAAAACACACTGCCCTCAAGTAATATATAAAGGACTGGCAGTAGATGCATTTCCTATATATTTTTTTATATATCCTTATCTGTCCATCTATCAATCTATAGTTCACACATAATTGTATATAAAATTCAAGCAGGGTGGATAACCATACCCTCGAAGCTCTTAAAGGACTCAAAGAGGTCAGTGAGAGCCTGCGTGCCCAGCTGCTCGTGGTACTTAGAAGCCACCTGGACGCAGATCTGCAGGTTCTGGCGGATGTTGGCGGAGAGCATGGCCTTCAAACACTCAAGGGAATCCTCGACAGACAAGGAGCCAAAGTAGTTCACCAGCCACTAGGAAGAAACGGGGGTCGGGGGGTGGGGGGGGATGATGAGCAGGGTGGGGCTGGCTGACATCAACATGGGCACGATGGTGGCTCGGGGCCCACCTCAGGATTGAGCAGATGGGTGTGGACCACGGCCCGCTTGATGTCGTACAGGTCGGTGTAGTGCTCCAGGGCACGCTGCAGGAGCCCTGACTTTTCACACAGCTGAGCCACATGGGCACGGTCATAGTGTGTGAACATCTGGTTCCCGAGGATGGCATCAGCAACCTGAGTGACACAAACACACACTTCAATCAACAGGGCTACATCCAAGGCAGCTTCAAGAAACACAAAGTCCTACAGCAGTTCACACTAGGAAACCTTTAGACAGGTCTCAGACATGTCAGTATAATGACCTGTGGAGCATGCATCAGGTTCATCTCCAGAAGGCGGGTTTGCAGGGGTCCCTCAGTGGGACGGTTATTCTTCAGAGCATCCAGCAGGAAGGAGGTACACTGCTGGATCAGGTTGTATTCCATAAACACGTCCACTATCTGCAAGCATGAGGGTGGAAGAGTTCTCTTATAGCATATGTGTGGGTGAGTAACAAACATGAAGACCATCACACTTTCTTCGTTCTCGGCGTAGGATTTTATTAACGTTATGGTGGGAAGACCTTAAAAGACCTGACCTGCGTGATGTCAGCCAGGGGCTCCTCATCCTGCACCAGCATCTGAGAGAACTGCAGACCTTGCTCTGGGCTGATACGCATCACGTTACGCAGCAGAAAGATCCAGTCAGGAGTGTACCCCACCTGCGTCAGCAAACAAACGGTGATGACATATGAACTCCAGAATCCCTTCTCTGCAAATCCCCAAAATGGAACATTGGCTTTAATGGGCTTTAATAATGCCACAGGGAAAGAAATGACACTATTGTCTCATTTTTGGGGGGGCAAAATACTCATACGTCTGGGTTGCATGCTCTCATGTTCATATGTTGCAGGTAGATGGACAGAGCAAAATACAGCATGGCAGGAGACACGTTTCTATTCATAAAGGAAGCATTATTTGATTATTTTTGTGCTATAGTGATGATCTTTGCACTAAAATGTTTTTATGAAACTTGCCCATTTTGTAGCACAGAATGATCTCTGACGGTTAAGATAATCATTGTTCTATGATGCTTCTGAGAAATGCTTCTCTTTTGTAGCACAAAATAGTCATTGTTTTTGCTAGCTATAGTAGCAATGATGATGACTTTGAGGTAGCTAACTCGCTAGCTAAGTAAAAAGAAACGTTGGTTAAAAATGTTCGGCTGATATTTGTCATTTATCAAGATAATCAGCATCAATCCTATATGTCAATATTGGCTGATATTGCCAGCCAATATTCACACTTTATCAATACTGAAAGCTGGCAGCACTAGAGCTAAAAACGCAACTACTAAAAGTAAAAGTGTATATGAAAACGGAGATGATGTATTAGACGATCAGCCATTTTTCTTAGTGAAGGAAGGGGATTTTGTTGTCTTATATTTATTTATATTTTTCATTAATAAATCTAACCCGCAAATCAATCTTTCATTTTACAGCAAGCTCAAAAAAGTACCTGTTTTTTTCTTTTATTTCATTTATAGTTTGTAATTAAGTTCCCAGAGTAATATTTGTGAAATATTTTCATTGAAGTTTGAATTTAAGTTATCAAAATAACTGATTAATCAAAGAGAACATTGACAGCAAATTAAAGATGCATCAAATGCATCTAATCATTCCTTCAAAAACTGTAATTGAATCTGAACTACTTGGGACCAACAACTTAATTCCCTAATAGCAGCTAAAATGCCTTAATTGCTTCTTGGCTCAATAAATCCACAATTGTGTATTACAGCTCCCATTTTATCCAACATCCCTGCTGAACTACTGTCTAAAATTTCAAAGAATACTACAGACATATTTCACCTTTTTGGCATACAATACTATCTTCTGGAACTGTCCCGTCTCTGCAAAGCACTGGATCACTTTGTTTGGAACATTTGCTCTCAGGTAGACACTGAGGGCCAGGGTAGGATCCACAGATTTCACCAGATCTCCGAGCTCTTCTGAACACTCCAGCTACAAGGGCACACAGAGACAAAAAAATTAAGTCCGCAAAAGTTCCACCTAAAGGGTATAATTACTTAAGCATATTTTACCAAAAACCACAGTTATTCATTCACATTAAAGCTGGATGCATTGCAATTAAGCATTCCTCTAACTGATGAATACCAATGGAATTTTAAAGAGAAATATAGTCACAAGAGACAATTACCACGGTCCAAGCTCTCTCAGATGTGCCATGTTGGCATAAATTGCTCTCCATTTTATATAATCAGATGCATTTAAGGTGACACATTTTTTTGTAAAATTCAGGGATAAACCGACTATGATTTATTAAAATGATATGATTATGATTTTTTTTAAAAAGTTATTGTAAAAATAAAAGATAATCTAAAGTGCACCAAAATTTGAAACTACAGACATTACCGTGAAAACCAGACATTACCTTGAAAAGGTACTGGCCAATAATGTGAGATCAAGCAGCTATGAAATCAAGACAAAACGAGGTCTAGAGAATTATAAAAAGATAGTAATTTTCTAAAAACTTTGTAAGCCGGTACTTTATAGATTGCTATAACAACCTTTGATCAGCATGGTCTGTAGGCGGTCTACATTTAATGTGGTCGTTCTGGCAATTGATTCATATTGACCCAAGGAATTATGCATTTTTAAAAAATTTAAGTAAACTTCTGAGTCATGATGATAAATGTGAGATGCCTCAGCTTTCTCAAGGTCGGCTCCTGGGTGGCAGTTTCATTGCTTTTATGCCAGATATATATAATCTGGACAACTTTTGTATTTTCTTCTAAAAATAACTCTTTTTTCATCCAAATTTGTGATTTTTTTCATTTTACATTTTTTTCCCTTAAAAATGTGATTTTTTTTCTTAATGGTACAGCCTTTACAGGTTAGCAATCTCTGTTTATACACCAGGTCATTGGAGATTTTGGGTTTCCTCTTAGAATTTTTTTTAAAGAAAATTGCTTTGATGTCAATGTGTTATTTGTATTCTGAAGTAGTGCAGTGGAGTATCGTCTTGTAAACTGGACATCCTACTTGGAATGTGCTTCTAAATGTACCTTTCAAATTTTGTGAGAATTGCGCCTTGGGTTACAAAAATACGAGACACTAAGGTAATGAATGTATTATGTTAACAGTTCGTAGTATCCTTAAACAACTTTTAATTATGAGTCTGAATAGATGATTCTTGTCAAATTTTGTGCAAATTGGGCCAATGGTCAAGGACAAAGAAAATCATTAGATGGGATATTCAAGATGGAAGGTAAAATATTGGAGGTCCTTAGTTTCACCATACAGGCACATTCAGATGAACACAGAACTTTGATCATTGCGTGTAATTCTTGTGATATTTGCCCATTCATAAAATGCTTTACTGCAGCATCAGCTAGAGGAATATATTTATGAAAATGTAGATCAGACCATTCTACAGAATGTTGTCCTAATTATACCAGTCAAGTTTCATGAAAATTAGGCAGTAATTTCCAAAGATACAAGACATTAACCAACTTAACATAATTTTTTCAAAATGGCAGAATTTACATTATAGCTCTTATGAAATGCTGTTGATCCATACGTTAAGTATTACTTAGCAAGAGGACACCTGAATTCTAATTCTAACCCAAAAGAATATTCTACATATACATATCATGCAATTACAGTGTTCCCTAAAGACCTAACTGTACCAAAATTTGGCATCATCCACAAAATGTCAAGGTTCATGCGAATCAGACCCTATGTTCAGAAGATGCACGTGATTATGTAGACTAATAATTTTTATTTTATATTTTTTTGTATTTTAACTCATAAGATTATAATGGGAAAACCTTTGGAGGATCGAAGATCACCTGGATGTGTTTTTTAATGCCATTAGACTGGGTTTGAATGATTGTTCCAGATGGTATGAGGAATCTGATTGTATTTTGTATGGTTCTTGAGAAATTGGCCCAATGAAAAAAAAAAATATTATAGTGCCACCTACTTGGACCACAAACTACCAGGGAAAGTGATGGCCCCTTTGTCTCCAAGATAAAATAATGAAAGAAAGTACATGTCAACGAAGCATGAACACAAAAACTCCCTCACATCACCGATACCTTGTCCTCTTTCAGCCATTTCTCCAGAAGCTGTTTGCGCCCTTGCTGCAGAACAGGCCTACAAAGCTCCAGAGACTCGAATTTGTTGAGCTGGCCCTGGTCCAGTAAGATGCCAAAATACTGCAGCAAGGGGGACGTCTGGCCAGGCTGGGCTGGGACGCTCTGGAAGCGACGGATGGTGTCAGGGGTACGCAGGATACCCTGAAAGAGAGAGACTGTCAGTCTTCCCTGCCTGGGAAACACCACTGTTAGCCTGAATTAGCCTATGGCATATCATAGAACACTAAATTAAATACTGTCTTATAGATTACAACTGCATGCGATATTTGATTTACCTTTGGTGCATTAGCTGCCACTTTTGCGGCCTCCGAGTAGCTTCCTCCTGCAAAGAGATTGTTGAATTTGCGTGCAAAGAGCTCCTCGGCCCCGGCCAGGTTGTTGCGGACGGCCATGCGCAGGGCCAAGTCGGAGTTCTGCAGCACGTTGGTGATGTAGGGAATGATGTTCTCCTCCTCCACACACACTGAAAGCACCTGCCAGTGCAAATAACAGTGATAAATACACACAGGCCCAAAATGGGATAGCTTCACTCAAATAGAGACATTAACCAAAGGTTGAAAAAAAGAGGGGAAAAAAAAAAAGAACTTTGAATAGGCTGACAGTACAACAGCTAAAGGGGTACATAGTAGGGGTGTTCAAATTAATCTCATAATCGATGCATCGTGATGCAGACGTGGACAATTCTGCATCGATGCAGTGACAGAACATAATCAATTATATCATAATGACATTGCTTTGTGATTTCCTGGCGGCGGCATAAAAATTCTACCTAAAAAGTAGTTCCGGTAATGACTGTAGCTACTTGATCAGAGTACAGTGCTGCTCCATGTAGGATTAATGGTGCTTTCGATTATTTCTCTTCAAGTCGGAACTCTGATGAAAACACCACGAAACGTCACGAAAAACGTCACTTTCACGCCTTTTATGACATTGACGTCGGACAAGATGTCCAAATTTGTTGTCCGAGTTGCCCGTGACGTAATTTCAACATGGCGACTTACACACTCAACAGTAAATCTATTTCATAAATCTTTAAAATTGTTTATTTTGTCAAATGTATGAACAGTTATAAATGTAACTGCACGTGTTCAATTTAGAGAATACCATATCATGACCGTAAACGGTATCCAATATGCAATGAGTTTTTTTATTTTACTTGTTAGTGTTTTTGGTTTGTTTGCCTCACAAAAAAAGAATAAATGGCTATGAATGACCTAAAATATTTTATAAAGCTTTTAATGCGGTTTGACTAGTTCGTGTTTCTTGTTTGTCTCTCGGAAAAAATAATCTCACTCCAAATCTGCTAAAATATAAAGCAACAACACAAATTAGCACGTTCATGGAGGCAGCCATGTTTGTTCCGAGATGTGGGTAGCTCACAGTTTCCGTTTACATTTTGATAAGCTATGTCTATATTCTTTGCTTCTGTTTACAATTTAATGTGAAATCACAATTTCTGTTTACATTTTCAGGTTAAATAAAAATGGGAGCTTACATCTCACTGCTTGCATTTGTATTTGAAAATATAATGTGATGTAATGTTGAAAAATTAATGGGATGCATCGAGATGCATCAAGATATTGAATCAAATCGAATCGCTGACTTGATAATCGTGAGACCAGTGAAGGTTCACACCTCTAGTACACAGTCCTAATAACGCCTCAAGAAACAGATATACTGTACTGTATATACAATAACAGGGTTGGCGGTGCAAATGTAACCCACGGCACCGTGTGTGGAGCTGGCATGCAGCCCCGTATTTGTGTCCCACAGTCCAAAAACATGCGGTTAGGTGAGTTGGGGTCTCTGAAGGCCTCCTTGCATGTAAGCCTGTGTCCTGCGACAGCCTGGCATCCTGTCCAGTGTCGCTTGCCTTTTGCCCTATGCTACCTGGAATAGGCTCCAGCCTCACCGCGACCCTATAAAGGATCAGCAGTTATTGAAAGAAATGGAGAGATTGGTGAAGATTATCTCAAGGTCTTAGAGAATTAGCCTTAATTGTGCTTCCCCAGATGTATCACAATCAGGCCCAGCACTATGAATATGCTAAGGACGTGGCACGTTTTACACACAAGGACACTGGCATATCTTTTCCCATTTTGCACATTTATTCAACCAGAGGGGAAGCCAGGGGTGAAAATGGTATTGATCAGAATAGCAAAGTGAGCAAAAATACCGGGGTGAAGTTTAAGGAAACACTGAGAAATATTTTAGAGCCAGACTATCACTAACTATACTGACTCAGCCAACAGGAGTCATCGAGAAGATGGAAGTATTAAGGGTGATCTCCTGCTTGGAGTAACATGTAGAGCCCATCAAATAAGTCTATCCCATTTCAGCTCCACTAAATATTTGATGGACATCAGTGGTTTACGGAAGAATTATTTATTACTGGTCAAGATCAGGTGTCCATGAATGAGAGGAGAGACTGCAAGAGCCTTCCTGCTTGTTCACTCAGCTAATCATACTCTT
Organism: Cyphomyrus plagiostoma; assembly: GCA_019775915.2. Taxonomy (NCBI): domain Eukaryota; kingdom Metazoa; phylum Chordata; class Actinopteri; order Osteoglossiformes; family Mormyridae; genus Cyphomyrus; species Cyphomyrus plagiostoma. The sequence goes on along the minus strand of JABFEA020000039.1, from coordinate 17,074,909 downwards.
CTGTTTCAATGGAAAATTACCACCAAGTTTACAGTTTTTCCCCTTGCAAAACCCATAAATTATTTAAATAAAAAAGCTCGTTCTCAATTTCTCCCAGTTCACCTGATCTAAAGATCCCGAAACATTAACTAAAAACAATATGCAGCTATAAATGTGTTTAAATGCAATTTTGCAAACAATGAATTGCTGAATATATAAAAATTATGAGGACACCGTGATGTCATTAGCATCCAGCTAGAAGCATGATAGTAATCACCAAAGATGTAAGGTGTTAAAAGTGCAACAAAGTAGCCCCCAAAATAGTACTGGAGAGTACATTCATGAGATCTGGAGCTTGTCTGCCAACATCAGCCAGTAGCCAAGTCAACAGCCAGCCTTCTGCATAATGCAAAAGTGTTTCCATACCTGGAATGCAGTAAACAAACGGTGCACAATGGCTGCAGTGACGGACAATCACACATTCAGTCGCAATAAAATAAAAACTAATGCAGCAGAATGGTTTGATTTGCCATTAAAAGAATTGCACAGGAATTATATTTCAGCTACTATTCATAACCCAGCAGCTGAGCAACCTGTGACTAATCCTAGGCTTACAGCCACACCACTGCTTTAGAGTTATTGCATCCTGCACAGCATGGGTGGCCTGTGAGACACAACACAAGGAGCGGAAAATGATACCTGTCCCTTCCTGTTGACTCCAATGATGCCAGCAGTGGCTTCATGAGGTGCCGTGACGAAAATGGTCTCCCCACTGATCCTGTTCATGTAGATACAGGTACCCGTCTCCAGGTCATACAGGTGGATGTAACCGTATTTGGTGATGAGAAAGACAACATCCTGCTTGGAACTTATCTAGAGAGATGCAGGGGTGTGAAGTGGGAGAAACATTACATTACATTGATTTATTTAGCAGAAGTTTTTATGCAGGGTGATATAGAACAGGGGGAGCAAGGTCAGCCGGTCCCTGGAAGATCTGGGGTTAAGTCTCTCGCTCAAGGGTGAAGTCACCTAGGAATTTGAGCCACCGAGTCTCACATTACCCCAAAAACACAGACATTACATTACATTGAAGGGAGAGAAAAAAGGATTTGTAATCCTCGTTCAGTATATTTTCCTCCAATGTTAACAGTCACTGGGATTCTGGATCTCACACAAATCACGTCAGCAGCTGAAGCAGTTTAGAGTTTATCTGTAGGAGAAAGAAATATACTGATCTGTGAAATAGAGATGCGATGCCCATGAGAGACAGACCGAGTGCAAAACCAGAGTGCTCAGCATGCAACACAAAAGAGTTTTGGTTAGACACAAGGAGACCTGCAATACCTGCATGGCAACAGGGAAGTCGTTCTGGGCCTCAGGAGGGAAAAACACATCCACAGCTTTCTTCGGAAAAGGCTGGTTCCCTGTCGGTGGCGTTCCCACTTCAATAATATGTAACTAAGCAAAAATAAAATTACAAAAGTCTGACCGTCTAATTCTGCAGAACAACACATATACAGAAATGTTCACTTTTAGTTAATTATTTTCAACAGGTGTCAACATCTAGATCGCACACGCACATAAATCCTGGCTTTTCTTCCTTATTCGTGTATCAATATTATAGCTTTAATATAACTGATAAAGAAAATCAAGATCATTTCCAGAGTCGTTTCCCCCAGAGGCCCCCCCACTGTGCCATTCCCATCATAATCATACCTTCCCCCCAGCTTGACCTCGAACAGCAAAGCAGAAGAGAGTGGACTCCTCTGCATTGCCCTCCATTTTAAACTGAGCAAAGCTAGCAGCATGGCCCTCTATTGGTTGGGAGACCTTCCTGTCCACAGAGTACAACTGCATGGCACCAACGACACGGTTTTGCTAAAAAGCAAAAGGAACTCATTAATTTCATGAAATAAACCAAAGGAGACAGACAGACCTGCATATATGGCAACATTATGAGATGGGGCTGCTTTTCAAGAGAAGTTGAGATGAATGTTTTCAGAATTTATCACTACTATACAAAAGACCAGCAGAATAACATTTTTGTGCTTGGATTTGTGTTTCATACACTGAATAATTTGATAATGTTTTGATTAATAAATCTTCCATTTTGACAGAATACATACTTGCCACAAAAATACTTTGCCACACTCTAAACGGAGATCACGGGCCACTGTACCTGTGCAGAAATGCCAATCAAAAGCAGCCACTTCTGCTTGGCATCGGTGCGATAGTTGATGATCTGACAGCCTGCCAGGCTGGAATGGCGGTCAAAGACTTTGAGTGGCTGTGACTCGCCCTCCATGCCCCAGTGGTAGACCGCGTTGTCTGTGACTAGGGCCACTGTGTTGAGGGAGATCCACTTCCAGAAGGTGACATCTTCAGTCATGGTGTGGGCCTTCATCTTGCTCTTCATCTCGATGTTGAAGATCTGAAGGGTTTTTGCTGCTGTGAATAACACGAAAGCAAGAGTTAAAAAAAGACAGATTGGAAAAACAGTCGTTAACTTTTTTCCCACAGTGCATAAGGCAAGATAGAGACAAAGACTTTAGAGGTAAGAAGAAAAATACAGAAAACACCAGCACAGAATCATAGAAAATCCCTGCCATTGGACAGGGTGGATTTTTTTGCTATGGTCAATCACTATAGAGGACATAGACCATAACATCACCATATAAACATTATACATTTATTAAGTATAAAAACCGATACAGTAATAATGATAAACATGACTTCAGTGATCTTCTCTGAGATCTTGCAGGAGAATTGGCTTTTTAACATTATCTCATTAGAGAGAATCAATTAAAATACAATTATCCTTTACCACAAGTTTGATCTTAGGATAAATCTGGCCAATTTATCAATTATAAAGATGAGAAATTTGTGCTACCACTTCCAATACAAATGTAACCTTAAAGCACATTTGCAGCAAATTGCAATGAAATAAACGCATCCAGTACCAGCAGGAAAGCCCAAACGTGGAATTACACAAAGATCACAGATTATATCAAGAGCTTAAACCCACACACACAGGCAAAAACATGCAACACCCAACGCTGATAAGGGTAACACATACACACCAGTATTTTAAAATCTAGAGAGAGTCATATCAAAATAATAAAAAACAAATACATATTTTCAACGTCTTGACAAAGAGATGATAATAATCACGGGTAAGTCAGTAAATTTAAACTTGGCAGGAAATCTCAGGCTTGAAGGCTGGCGGTCTGCAGATGGCAAGCTGAATAAACGGACAGAGAGATCCATCAGTGGTAAGGTAAGGCACCACTGGTTGACCACAGAGAATTAAATGAGAGCAACACAGATAATGAAAGCAAGATTTGCAGGCACACACAGGAACACAACTGGAAGTCAGGGAAAAAAAACAATATTTACTACGATTTACAATAGGAGGGGAAAAAAGGTTTGTTGCATGAAGCCTGGTGGCCACACATGGAGGAAGAGTGAGACAAAGAGAAAATTGACAGGACCCAAGAAATTAAGCTTACAATTATATATAAACAACATAACCAAAAGCAGGCTACAAATTCCACCACAAGAGAGCTAATAATACTGGAATCACTCATTACCCAGAGGGCAAACAGAGTATATAACGACGATTTAGACAGCTTAGATGGCACTCAGACAGCAGACATGCCAAAGGAGAAAAGAACAAAAAAAGGTGCAAAATAAAACAGTATATATACCAGCTACATTTTTTTTAGTTTCTGGAAATCCAAAAAGTTAACTGGTGTTTTTTCCTTGAGAAATACCTGCATGTCATTCAGAAAAACAGTAAATACGATCACAACTATTTTGCTTTATGGCTGAATACATACAGAACACAGGACTAAATAGTTAAAGCACACAGGTGCATTTAAACTGCTTTCACAGTCCTGAATGCCTTCAGTCGGCAGCCGCATCATAATACATGAGCGGCTTCTTTTATCTAGTGAAAAGTGACACCTTGTTTCAATTGCTAAATTATTCACGGCAATATCAGTACAATAAAAGGGAAGGGCGACAGAAACGCCAAAACTGAAAAAAACAAAACCAACTTAAATTCATTCCATCCCTATTGAAAAATATGCCAAATCACTTTGTTCAAGTTAAATATCAAAGTTATTTCCTGCTGAGTTACCATATTTAAATGGCCCTAAACTCTGCTACAGTTGCAAAAAAAAACTGCAATGAGCTAGAGCAAGTAAAGATACATTACAGTTGATAGGAATGTGTATGTCATATATCATGAGCTAATAGAGGAAAATGATGGTTTGGGCCACATATGGAGACATCAAATACTCAAGTAGGAAGCCCAGCTATATTCCAATTTTTCAACTATTTAATCAAACACTTGATTAAAACTGAATCCTTACAAGTACCTTGCTGTAAATAAACAAACCAGTATTTTATCTGAAAACGATCATTAGAGATTACCCAGAATACTGGCCTGTGTGTTTGTGCCTTTCAGGCTACTGTTTGTGAAAACAATAGAATGGCCTCACATGAATTGAGTCATGCACTGAAGTGCCAAGAACATGACAGAAGATCACACTGGTTCAAGCGGAAATAGGTTATCGAATCAGCTAACATTCAGACAGTCAAGATTTTCATAGCTGCTGGAGGAATATATTTACCAACTCTGGCAAGATATAACATAGGCAGCCCTCTGTCAGACTGCCTTCTAATTAAATTAGCCTTCATTGAGTCCTTGACAGAATCATGCACCATCAATTACAAAAAACCCAAATATATTTAATTATAATTAAAATAGCAAATCAAAATTAGAAAAAACTTTAGGTAAAACAATTGTGTTTAAATGGTTATTCCATTAAATTTTTCAAAGATTTTTCATGATAACAGGTCCTTAACTGACACAATAAACACAACATACACACACATTCATCCAATCAAGACAGGAAAATCCTGGTTTGAATGATATTAATATCCAAAGATGGCAATAAATATATTTGTAGCTATCAAAGTATATATAAAGCTATCATGGTAATTTTATTAACGCTTCATGTTAGGTATCACAGTCAAAATAAAAAGACATCAGAGCCCCGCCTGGAATTAAAACCTTCTCTCTCTCTCTCACACACACACACGCATACCTGAACTCCTATCTTTGTGGGGACCGTCCATTCATTTTCATGGGCAAAACCCTAATCCCAACAATAAAACCTTAGCCCCTACTCAACGCTAATCTTAATCATAAGTAACCAAACAAATTACAAGTCTTATGGCATTTTTAATTTTTTTGACTGCAATTCCAGATTTTTTATAAAATTGAAATTTCCCTTGTGGAGACCAAAAAATAGTCCCTACAACATCAAAATAACAGCTTTTTATCACATTTTGTCCCCACAATGTAATGCATATCTGACTCACAAGTGCACGCGCGCACACACACACACACACACACACACACACACACACACATTATCCAAAAAGTTTTCTTAAAGACCATTCAAGACAAGATTGTAACTTCCACAATTTGTGAAAAGTAAATGTTAACTCACCGTCTGCATACATAAGAAAGCCATAAAAAAACAAACAAAAAAGAAATATTGTCATGGTACAATTTTAAAACATATTCACAATATTCCTAATATTAAAAAAACACAGCAATGTGATAACCCAACACACAACGACTTAGAAGAGAGACCAATATAATAATCAGGATAAATATCAATTACATAAAATAAAACGCTGTGTAACAAATTAAATGCTGATAGATTCATCTATAGCATGACTGTCAACTACTGAACGTTGTATTATTTTGAAACTTTGGAAGGAAAAAAAAATCACAAACTGTACAAAAGTGATAAGATCAGGGGTTACATAAGGAGAAGAATGCAACTCTCCTTTTCTTCTGCGCTGCCTCTCCTACCTTTGAGGGCGATGACTTTGCTGGCAGGGTTCATAATGGCGCTATCTGCAGAGATCGGTCTGCGAATAGGGTTGTTTGGGTCGTTCATGTCAATAATCACCACCTGTGCTTGCTCGCCAACCTTCTCCCGGATGCAGATGAACTTGTCCGACTCCATGGTCAAAGTGCTGAATCCAATGTTGGCTGGATTTATGCCCAGATTTTGGAGCTGCAAGGAAAATAATAAATATTGTAAAATAACAAAATGGAAAAGCCCAAATCTGCAGAGTTGGCAGGTGAGTGGAAAGCTGCTTCCTAAAACATGTCATAAACAACAACATAACCACTGAAACCCTGCACACAGAAATAGGTGCTGCTGTGAAGCTCCACGGAATCCTGAAGGATACACAAAAAGTTTGGTTAGTTAATGAAATAAAATTCAAAGGCAAATTAAAGAACAACAGCAGTGCAACCATTCACACAGAGGTAATCCTAACATCTACCGGGGGAAATCTGGGCGTGCACTCCACCAAGAATCAAGCAATTTTGATGCAATTGTGACCTCAAGTAAATGAACTAAAAATATACTAGAGGGAATTTACTTAAAATGTAAAACCTACAGTGCCTTTTCCTTTCCTATATATTTATGCAAATCCTTACTATTGTAATATTAAAACACACTTGCCCCTAATATTTTAATTAAAATGTTTCAGAAACAAGACACATAGCCATATAATGCATGAAATTAAAATACAGTGAAAAATACATACAAATCATACAATTGTACCACAAACATGCTTATGCTGCACCACTGCCAACAATTCACACCTGTACTGCCAAATGTGCCAATTGGAAAAACTTACTTTTATGCAACAAAAGTTCACTTATGCCCCTGAGTACTATATAAGTTGCTTCCCCCATAATGACAACTTCTTTAAGTTATATATCTTTTTGAGTCTTTTATAGGAGGTTCTTTATATATTTTCAAGTGTGTCACACACTATATTTATAATGTGAAATATTTAAGTATGCATCGCTGCTCAGCATAGCAAATATATTTAACTAGAAAAAAAGCTTGGATGACATATATGATGAAGAAGTCAGACTAATACATGCATTATTAATAAGTAGCTTTCAGTGACCCAGAAAAAATAATCAGGAACACCTGTCCATCTGCTGTGACCTATGGTCCTAGAGGACTACAGGAATCACATTAGATCACATTCAACTTTATGGTTACTGTGCTGAGTACAGTGACAGAGTCAATGAAATATAGGGAGCCAGCAATCAGACCCTTACAATCTTACAACCCCCACGAGCATTGCTATGGGTTACTCCTATTTGTTCACCTGCTTTTATACATCCCAGGCACAACAGGATATGCTCAAATAATGTACTTCAACAAATGACAGTAACGGTACTGTTTCTCCCATCTATCCATCCATACAACCATCTTCTATACTTGCTTGTCCTATGCAAGTTGGCAGGGGCTCCAGAGCCAGACGCAAGGCAGGGAATAACCCAGGATGGGGTACCAACCCATCAAGGGCCCGCGCGTGCACACACACTTCACACCTATCGACTTTATAAATTCTACTTTTCTTTGTATTACGTATTCCCTTTTGAGCACAATCCAGGGGGCAACTACGCAGAGTGTATGGCTATACATGCGACAAAACTTCGCACGGTTAAGTAAATCTATGTTTCTACATTAGAAATGGTCATACGATGCTAGCGTTTTACGTGTTAGAAATTAGACTTTTATTCATTGATTCCATGCGTGTACTATCTGAGAGTAATAACAACGCTATACACTCGGGTATTTCTTAAAGAATATACGCCAGCAATTATAACTTTCCAGGCTAATAAACATCGTTTATAAACAAAACAGCGTTTGGGTTTCGAATTAATAAACTACGAGGATACTGCATGGCGGTAGGCACAGACAAAATCTAATGCAATCAAGCCGGATTTCTAAAAATAACCATACTTAAGCCTTAAGCGCAGCATTATAAAAATATAATAAAGAGGCCTTGCTGACGGTGACTTTGACAGCGAAAGCATCTCACCCCTTCGCCAGCTGAGCATCCGCTTATCTTCGTATTTACCTGAGACCTCGCATTACGTTCAATTAAAGTAGCATTTAAAAGATTAAATAAGCCAAGTGGCTGTTTAATTAGTACCTCACTGATTCGAAGTACACAATCCTAGCTATTTAATAACTAGTCAAGCCTAAAATAAAAAAGCAAGGCAGTTCATATCTTTTAGCCCCTAACGTATGAGACATGACACCAACATATAACACTGGAAACGATAGTTTATAGTTCATCTATCGAGCTGATCTGTTCCAGCATCATAGCAACGGCGATGCTGGGCGAGCGATCCGAGTTCCAACTAAGCTGCCGGCTGCTGTTAATAAATAAGGCCGGGAGGGAGGTCATTCATTTACAGCAATGAACCAGCATCTCGTACAGATGGGCTTTCTACCAAAAACCCTCCCCAGTATGTCTATTTTCCTCCCCATAATACCTGCAGGTGCTCCTGGAATCGGATAGGCAGGATCTGAGCCATGATGGTTCCTCTCTCCTCCTTGTCCCAGTTCTCCTAGATAACCGCTACTGCTTCGTTTTTCGTCAGATGGGATCCAAGAAGCTAAAGAAGCAAGAGAGTCTGAAGAATGGAATATGGGGGGTTCAAATCTGGTGGCGGAAAAAAATATCTTGCTAACTGGCGCGCTAAACTCCCTGCAGGTTGATGTTTCCCCTGAATGAAGATCAGCGGCCCCACCACTGAACTCCCAAAGCCCGCAATGGCGGCGGAGACACCGTAGAAGGGTACAATGCGGAAAGAGCTCCGGCCCTCCGAGGAGGCGGAGGGATACGGCTCCCTTAACGGCGCCTGCACCAAGTCAGAGGATGCATATAGGTGCATTTAGTCATGTCCTTCTCTCACGATCAAGGAATTTTGCAAGATCTTTGAAAATATTTGAAACTGAATAATCGTGAATTAATCTGAAAGAACGTATGCTGACCCCAAGGGCAACTGAAGCTTTAGCCACTCCTATACAGAGAAACATTCATTTTGTGCATGTTTTTGCGACCTATAATTGAGTATAACTTTTAGGCTGGATGTAACCCTAATTTGAAATTCGACTGGTCCGTCCCTATACGGGACACGATATTCCTGGGACTATTTCTTTGCTATTCGTGGTGGTATATTGACGTCAGTGCTTGTTTGACAGTTTGAGGCACGATGCGGGATTTGCCGCGGAGACGCTGCTTAGGGCATCGCACTGTTATTGGGACCTGCTTGAAGACAGCTTTAAATATTATAAGCATTTGCAATCAGTTAAATGTTACTAGCTATATATACATTTTGTTCGGCTCCTGATGTTATAACAAATTTCATGTTGTTTTTGTGAACATACTCATTCGTCACCCTTTGCAAACACGTTTTTGTCTCAACTTACACACTTAAGTCTACTTCATGTATATTTGTCCACGGGCGCCTACGGTCCGCGCACGATTGTGCACGCGGAATCTTGTATGAAAAAACATTCCTGACAATACACAACAGGGTTCTCGTACGGAAGTCTGTAGAGGACATGCATGGCCTTTTTTTCTTCTCGTTATCTCGAAATCACGACTTATTTCTTTCGTGATCTTGACATAACCAAAATCGATTTCTCGAGATCACGACTTATTTTTTTCTTGTGATCTTGACATAACCCATGTAACTTTCCCACGATCTCGCGACAGGTTTAGTATTATCCTCATGGACAAATGCATCAGATTTTACTTCTGGACTGTCCCAATCGGAATCACAATCAAATTGCAACTGCGCAATCACATATAAACGAAGACAAGAACAATACAAGTATAAAAATAGGAATGAAGTGTAAAACAGATTATGGCACTCTTCAGCAGATCTGATAAATAAAATAAAAATAAGATCTCTGTACAGAAATCTAAAGTACCTTTGTCCAAAAGTTACAGGAAAAGTAAACGTGTATATTGCATAGTAAAGTAAAAGTATTCCACTAATATCATAAGTGGTTATATTGCACTTGTTTGTAAAACCAAGTTAGACTTCAAACTGTGGGGAAAAAGTCGAGATATATTGCACCGAATGATAGATACGAGGAAATAACACTGTATCTGTTGGTGCTACAAATTTGTCATATTAGTGTTCGTAATTTGAGAATTAAAGAGCCTCAGAAGTTTGCAGGTGTACAGTCGGAGAAGTTATAGTAAGCCTGAACGAGTTGTCAGTTTCATTAACAACCAGTTTGAGATTCTGGGCCGTCTCCATGGTTACCGGGTGATGTTTGAAAGATGTCGGTTTAAAAAAAATAAGAAAAACAAGTCGTGATCTCGTGATAACGACTTTGGTTATGTTGAGATCACAAGGAAAATAAGTCGTGATCACGAGATAACGAAAATGAAAAAAAAAAAAAAGTTTATGAATGTACTCCACAGACTTATGTATTCTCCAATTGCCAGTCTGCAAGACAGTTATTTCCCTGCTCAAACACACCTACCAAAGTGAAACTGGATTATTGTTACTACATTAATACAATGTGGTGTGTTGTCTGTATATTACTGTAAGTAATATGAATGAAAGTGTTCAGCTCTGGGAAAGAAGCTGTTCTTCAGTCTGTTTGATAGCTTTGAATCTCTTGCCTGATGGCAAGGAGACAAAGAGACTGTGCCCTGGGTGGGTTGGGCCTTTTCTGATGTTGTTAGCCTTCTTGCACAGGTGGCTACCATGCACAATTTCAATTTCTAAAGCTCAGTTCTTATGATTTCCTGAGCAGTTCTTGCCACCCGGGCCTGTCTTCAGAGGTGCAGCTGCCCTAAAAGTTGCCCAGGAGCTGGGGGGGGGGAGTCCAATTTGTTCGAGTTTCTTTAAGAAGAGCCTCTGTTGAGCTTCCTTCACAAGGTGGGATGTTTTAAAGGACCACAAAAACTCATGTTATGTGAACTCCCAAGAGTCCCCATGTCGTCAGTTATGTGTTCACTCTCTCCACCTTTTCACCATTTACATGGAGAAAGGAATGGGACATCTTCCTGGGTCTCCGACATCCAAAATGATCTCCTTGGTTTTAGTGGTGTTCAGGACCAGATTGTTGTACATGCACCACTCAGCCAGATATTGGACCTCCTCCCTGCACCAGAGGCATGAGTCCCATTATAGTAGAGTCATCAGTGAACTTTACTACAGCGTAAACGAATGTGTCGGGGTGCAATCATGGGTGTATTGCAACAAACACAGATATAATAAGTATAGTGAAATGGGTAGATTTTTATGCCATCTTTTAAGTGTTTGCAACTTGCTACTAGACTTGGGTGGTATCGAGGTATTACAACATATCTAGAATTTTGAAATACACCCCCCCTACCCTGTGCACAACCAAAAGTAAAGTAAGAATTGGCTTTTATGTCACTTTTTCATGTGCACTTCAGGGTGAATTTTGAGTTGTGTGTAACCCAGATTTTTACATCCAGCTGACATTATGAGCCTCAGTGCATGTAGACTGCACATATGCAAGGAAATTGATTATGTGTTTCCAGTAGGTGGCAGCACTGACTTTCACAGAGTAGAGGTCAACCAACAGAGAGTACAGTAAAAATAATTGTTGTTGTAGTAGCAGTTAGCAATTCATGCCATCAGTTAGTTTTAGTTCACGGTAAAGTGTGTGTTTATAAATACATAACAATTTATTGTATCTTAAGTACAACGAACATTCAGCATTTTTTTAATGAATAACCTTTTTGATTCCAACATACAGTATTTGTTGTGTAGAATCTAAATTACAAGTGTGTATTCCCACATATAATAGGTACAAAATAGCCTGTCAGTTTCTCACACACAGTATCATCATGGCATATTTATATATGTGCAGCCAAATACTAAGGGAGCAAGTGTTTAGAGATCACAATGATTAGTTTTCCAAATGATTGGTGGCTTATCAGTTATTTTATAACAGCAAGAGCAATTCTGAAGTGTGATGATTTGGCCCTGGTCCTTGAACCATCATGCTGTTCCTGTCCATCTTTAAGTACTGACAGCACTTGGACTTATAGCGACAGGAACATACCACATACCAACAAGAACTGGCTGACCGATCAGGGATTTCCCAGCCATTCACTCCCCCAATAAACAGACCTTTGTATTTAAATTATTTAAGCTGTGCCCTGTCTGAAATTTTCTATGCCATTGATCTCAGCCCATTATTCTTTAAATTATGGCTGGTATTAACTGTCAAGACAGAATATGAAGCTTCCTTAGTGCAAATGTACAGGCAAACATCACACTGCAATTTGCAACAATGTCTGGCTTTCCTGATGTCAGTGCTGTTGACTGCATACACATTGCAATAAGAGCTGCATCAGTGAATAAAGCTGCTTTTATGAACAGAAAGCAGTTTCATTCCATCAACGTGCAACTCACCTGTGACTTCATTACTAAGAAACTACAATGTAGGACATTTACTATATATGAGAGGTATGCCTTTTCGTACATACACTATATGTATATACATACCAGTGTTGGGTCACACCTCTCACTCATTGAATTCAGGGGTTTCATTCAGACCCATTGCAACAGGTATATAAAATCAAGCACTTGTGGGATTATTGCAGTGTTTAGGAACAGAAACTTAGCCACGAAGTAGCAGACCATGTATGGTAACAGAGTGCTGAGGCATATAGTGCATAGAGGTCCTGACACTCTATTAACTCGATAACTGCAGAAATCCAAAGTTCCTCTGGCATTAACTACTGCACAAAAACCATACGCTGTTAGCTTCGTGGAATGGGCTTCCATGGCTGAGCAGCTGCATGTAAGCCTCACATCACCAAGCGCAATGCCAAGTGTCGAATGGAGTGGTGTAAAGCATGACACCGCTAGACCCAGGAGCACTGGATCCATGTTCTGTGTCATGACGAATCACGCTTCTCCATTTGACAGTCTGATGGACGAGTCTGGGTTTGGCAGATTCCAAAAAAAAGTTACCTGCCTGACTGCACTGTGCAAGGGAAAACAAATCCAGCAAAATACAGGGAAATCCTGGAGGACAATTTGATTCCATCTGCAAGAGAACTATGGCTTGGGAGAAGATTTATTTCCCAGCAAGACAATGACCTGAAGCATCCAGCTAAAGCTACACAGCCATGGTTTGAAGACGACAAGGTGGATGTTCTGGAGCGGCTGAATCAGAGCCCAGATCTCAGTCCGATAAAGAATTTGTGGCTGGGCTTGAAAAGGGCTTTTCACACCCAATCTCCATGCAACCACACAGAATAGAGTAAAATTGCAGTGTCCATATTTTCAAGCCTGACTGAGACTTATCCACAGACTCTCTGATTGCAGCCAAAAATGCATCTACTAAATACTGACTTGAAGGGGGTGAATATTTATGCAATCATTTATTTTATGTTACATATTTATGTCATTATTTTTTGTCATAGTTTTCATTTTGACATTAAAGGGTTTTTTTTGCATTTGTTTTGTCAAAAAGGCCAAATTATGTTGATCATGATTGATTTATAAAAACAATAATGGTAAATCATCCAAGGGGGGTGTATACTTTTTATAGGCATTGTAGCTACAATTGGGGGGACCAGCTCCATATTGATGCCCATGGATTTAGAACAGGATTCATAAAAGTTCCTATAGGTATATTTACCAGGTCTCAATACTTTTGTCCATATAGTGTATATAGTTTGAGCAAATACACAACTGACAGCATTTAACTTTTAAAAAAGTAATTTTAATGGAATTGGTATTTAAAACTGTAGCTTAAAAGACTAAAAAAATAATAAATAATGTACATATATAAACTTCATGCCAACAATCTTAAATTCTCGTTCTGGAGGGTTTCTCCTTGTTCAGGTTTGGAATCCACAGCCGAGTGAGGCCAAATGACTTGGTATTTCAATTCCCCTGTTGCACATGGCCAATAAAAATCTTGAATCTTGATATTGTTATTCTACTTTCAAATTAGCAAGGCTAATAATTATTAAAAGATATCTAGGAAATCTGAATATACTCGTGCCCCTACAGAACCAAGACTGAACATTTCTGGAAACAATTTGAAGGCTTCAGTTCTGTGTTTGATACACCACACAATACCTTATGGCATAAGAGGGCAATGAAACAGTGAGCTTCTTGGTCTGTCATTTTATTTATTCTACATTTATAACTGCTCCCCCCTTCTGTCACTACCAGACTGATGGAGGACAATCCTAGACTTCACAGCTGCAGTGATGCTCTGTCTCTTCATATGTTCCAGTGCTCAGTAATGGCATTGGCACCTCCCTTAAGATGCTTTGCTCATCTGGCGCTCCTGCTTGCGCTGGAGGTACCGTGACCGGGCTGCTGACACAGAGTCTTCGCTGTTCCTGCGTTCCAGCTTCTTCAGCGCATCTTCAGCAGTCACTCCTGCGGAGATCGATTCACAACGGACCTTCTGAATATCCGAAAGTGCCGTACAGCCACCAGCATATACATAAATAGGTTTGAACAGCTCATCAATTCAATTAGATGGGTGCACCCCAGCTTTGTCCCCTGTGCTTCCTGGGATGCACTCCGGCCCCATGACCAGAATAAGTAATTAGAAGATGGATGGATCAATTTAACAAATAAAACCCTTTTTAAAGCTCCAAACACATAGTGCTTCAATCCTACTGTTTATTATTATTTGCAGTTTACCCTAAAACTAAACAACGAGCAAAGATCCTAAGGCACAGGGAGAACAAATTAGGTGGAGCAGGTACAGTATGCCATATGGCCTGAATAGCACAACCATTTATGTTTTGGCCCATACCATGAGTGGTATAGTTAAAAAGATTTTCCACAAATTGCTTGGCTTGCGTGAAACAAAACCGCAAAACACACCGGCCCACTTAGATCTTTTGCTAAGCTGCAGTCCCATCTTTTTTATTTAGTCCTAGGAGTATGCCCAGTTTGGACTAATGTGTTCATGAGAGAATCAGGGATTCAAGCTTATCAATAATCATTAATAATTATTCATTATTAATTATTATTGTTGTTGTTAAAATTTTGCTAGCAATACAGCACCAGCCACGCCCAAGTTACACTCATTTTAAACAAACAGCTGTAATTCATAAATGCTCCGGCTAGTATTCACAAAATCTGAGGGGCAAGCAGCAAAGGGTGATTTTAAGGAGCCAGTATAAGATCGGTGCCATTTCATGAATAGGGCGTAATACAAAAATGTAAACATGTATCTAGTTGTTTTTTGAATCCAGGTGAAATTCTGCATATTTGATCTTCATCTTATCTGAAAGTGAAATATACAGTACTGATGTCTAAAAACACATGTTGCCATCAGCCAATGGGGTTTCAGCAGTTATTAACAATGGCCAATCAGGACTAAGCCTGTCAAGTGGGTTCCTATGTGGACTTGTCATATAGTATAAATTTGCAAGAGACTACTGCCACCCATAGTTACCCTGCAGTAATATTTATATTTTGTTCTATTGGTTTACATTTGCATTTGTCTAAATTCCTGGCAGTTCATAACCAGTAACTGCCTTGTTCTTATAATGTCTCCCCAGCACATATCACCAATAAATAAATGCAGACTTTTTGATATTTGAGAGATTATTATATTGTATTTTACACTGATTGTGCAAAGTTCTTTGGTCAAGTTGCAAGTCAATCATTCCTGGGGGAAAATTTAGGCTATTTCAACAGTTCACTCAGAAATGCTTGATCTTGCCAGCCTGCAATTTGGTTCCTAAGCAATCCACTCATCGAAATTTAAAGTGCTATTTAAGATAATCTTGACATTGCAGGTGTCTCACCTAGAGATCTTTTGAAAGCTTCCTTAGTCTCCCATTTGGTTATTTCTTTATCTGTTACTTCTTCCCGTGCAACATTGCTCAGCTCATGGGCTTCCACCTCATGTAGCTTAGGCAGCAAGTCCTTCACCCACTCGTAACGGATTGGACACACCGTCCTCACATATATTCGAGAAGTGACTAGGACATCATGGAAGAGGATCCACTCCAGTTTGGCCTCCTGTTCAAACAGCTTAAAGAACACCAGGAATCCTATTAGATCAATGGAATTCATATTCCTTATAGCACTGAGGGAGTGGTCCTTACAGTTGATGAAGGGTGAATGTGAACAACAGACCCATGTCCATCCATCGTACTGAATGTCCTCCCTACTGACCTAGTGAAGAACAACAAAGACTTGTAGTTCAATAACATCATTTTTTGATGTGCATGATGTTGCATGTTGCTCAAACATACATTAAACAGCCCTTTTAAGTTGTGAGGCTGCACACAAAAGAATAGGACATATAAATAAAATCAGTGTACTAGAAACACAGGAATTAGATACAAACAAGAATAGATACATTTCTACAACAAATATCCACATGAAGAAAACAGCCATCATTTTTAATATTCAATACTTATGTTCTTACCTCCTAGCTACATTGGCAAAGTATCCTGAGCACAGACATCTCCGTAAAAGTTCACTCCGATGACCATCAAACTTCTCCACTGGAAAATCTGGATTCTGCAAATGCATAAAATTAACAAAAGAAATTAATACAAAATTGAAGTTTAAGTCCAACTAAGTGTGAATGGTATAGAACAGCACGTGCTGATTGAAAATGCCTGATTGGATGGTCACCTGTTTGAGACGGGTGAGAATCTCTGTCAACTGCTTTTCAACACTGAAAGCCATCTTTATTGCTCTCCAATGGATCCAGTTCTCTCGACACCATGCTGGTGGCGATTCACTTCCCAGAGAAGAAGAAAAAAAAACAAATCTAACTGGATAAGGCTAACAAATAGAACTTAAATACCAGGCAGAATGTGGCCATTAAATGGAGCGCACTACTCAGAAATTACTGTTTGCAAGAAACATCCTACTTGATTTATACTTAGACTAGGCTACTCAGACTTAACTAGTGGTGAAATGGGGAAAAAATACATTTAAGCTACCAGTACCTGGCTCTGCACTTCTCAAATACACTGAGCAGGACAGCAAAGTCATTACTACTGCCAGCCTCTGCAGCCAATTGCTTGTGTTTTAATTCTGCCTCCTGCTGCTTTTCTGGATGACCTGCAGGTGGCAGCACACATAGGGATTCTGTTCCTCTGTATATCCAAAAACAAAGACCGTAATCCTGTTCCAAAAATCAGGCAAGACACTGTCCATAAACGCAAAATCAAAATATAAAATGGATGATGACAATCACCTGGCCGTATGAAGATGTTCTCCACAGACAGCATGGCAGCCACCGGAAGCAGCAGCTCCTCGCATTGGTGAGCGGCAGCCTTCAGCAGCACTCGAGTAAGGTTAGGGGGGAGTGGAAACTCCACTATCAGTTGCCCGAACTTCGTTACTTGACCCCTCCTTCATAAACACAGGAAAAGGCAGATAATTAAGATATGTGCCGCTTCAAAATATCAATTTTTTTCAAAAAAAAAAAAAAAAAACAATCACAAAGACATGTACATCACCCAACTGAATGTGCATAAAATGTGATGATGTGATGCTGGTATTAATATCGCACATCATCCAGCCCTATAATATACCATAGCAATTTTTCGAATCCAGTACAAAATACCCCGCCTCACGTTGTGATGTCATTCAGCACGGTACCAGTTTTTACACCAGTGGAAAACTAACATTTTGAAATACTGAACATTTGGTACTTTTCCAAAGCATTTACAAATCAAAGTATTTGTAATGATCGACTGTTTCACTGACCATATACCAAGTCCTTGCTCACCAAACAAGGAATGATGATAAACAAGTGACTCTCTTTCATTAAACAGTGTGATCATGTAAAAGGATCAGTTGTATGCTATAATAAAACATATAATACGGGCCAGAAATTTGGGCCCACCTTCCGACCACATTTCTTTACATCAACTCTTGAAATGAAAACATTCAGATTGAAACCACTTTCAATATCGATCCATAAATTGCTATTTATCTGTCTTATCTGATGACAAGGGACATGCTAAGCTGTTTGTAGCTGTTCTGGTTGCTTGTGTTTACGGTGGTTACATTTTCTTTTAAGGCTGCTTAATATGCCTCTAGGATTTAAGTATTTCTAATATTTTCTTGCAATAAAAGTTTGACAAAGCAGTGTATCATTTTTTTTTTTTTTTAAATGTGTGGGTGGGGCCCTCCATGAATCACCACCTTATCGTGATGCAGAGGTTTTTGTGCCTCCATGATCCTAGTAGCTATGCTGTCGGGGGCAGCAACTGCCCCTGGTAGGGTCTCCCAAGGCAAATTGGTCCTAGGTGAGCGGCCAAGCTAAGTGCGATTCAGAGCACCCCATGAAGAAAAACAAAATAGTGGATAATGTTGTCCCACCCAGATTGGGGAGACCGGGACCTTGCCCGGGACCCAGATCAAGGACGAAGGACGGGAGCTCAAGGGCAGGCGCCTGGTGGCCGAGCCTCCACCCATTGCGCCCGACCGGACGTAGCCTGAAAAAAGAACATTGGTCCTATGGGCCCCGATGGAGGTCAGGTGCAATGTAGATTGGGTGGTAGTCAAAGGCAGGGGCTTGGCTCTCAACGGAGGCGGACGCACTTCTCTCCCTCTCCCTCCCCTTATCTTCCCTGCTTGCTACTCTCGTCTCGTCCAGTCTTCTGTCTTATTATCTATACTAGAGAGACTCTCTCAGCCCTGCTCTTCAAACTAAGGAAATTATGGATTTGATCAGCTGGTCTCTCAA
>JABFEA020000039.1:17029494-17046309 GCA_019775915.2 Cyphomyrus plagiostoma | reverse complement strand
TGTGTGAGTGTGCCCTGCGATGGGCTGGCCCCCCATCCAGGGTTGTTCCCTGCCTCGTGCCCATTGCTTCCGGGATAAGCTCCGGACCCCCCGCGACCCAGTAGGATAAGCGGTTTAGAAAATGGATGGATGGATGGATGGATTTTTCCACTATGCAGTACTAAGCTGCATATTCCCAAATGTCTGGACAGTTATGTAACTATATACCCCTTTCTATAATCATGACTGCCAGTTTATAAGCAAATGAACCTTCCAGATTGCGCCATAATTTTCTGAATTATGAAGAATTACAGTATACAAAATGCTAATGAATCCCCATGTTTAGCTACTATCGATGTTACCCAAAACATTTCTCAAACATAAAATTTCTGCAGTCTCCAGCCCAATAGAAAATATGGTGTGGTGACTTACCAGTAAGAAAAACAAGAATATCTCCAGCTGGCTCACTCGTGTGTAGGTCTAGTGCCATCTTTACAACCTGAGAGGAAACACAGACAGGGACACATCAGACAGCATAGGGGCGGCTCAGCAGGTCAGGATTCTGTGCCTGTGACAGCTGCCAGTTCAAATCCTGTGGCTGACAGAATGAGTAACATCACCACTGCCCCCCAGAGCTAGGCCCTTAACCCCAACTGCTACAGAAACTGGCCAAAGGCGTAAATTTGGGAGGGGGGCAGGGGGTGAACCCCCATAAGGCTTGGTCCATTGTCTACTATCCCAAATCCTACTACCCACGCATTAGACTGTCACAACTTGCCTTGCTCCACAGTGGCTGAGCAAATAACCATCAGCAAGTACTTTACAAATGTTCACTTAAAACATGACATATATGAAACACGTTTCTTTACTTCCATCTCTTAATACAATAACAAATATATGCACTTGTAACCAGACTGCATATTTTTCGCTCCATTACCTCTTGGGTGGATCTTTAGCTTTATCAGCTTCAAATCAGTTAATGGATATTGCTTGTATGTATTTTCCCGTGGTGGGGAGTTGAGAAAATGTTCCTTTTAGTTAGGCACAGAAATTTTGGATCTGAATGATCAATCAGACTGAGTAGATTCTTAAGGTGACGATATACAGAACATTTTGAACAGCAATGATATCCAAAAATTGCCAACAAAGTGACACAAAGGGCAACTTATCTTCATCAGAATGACCGTGAAAAGTTGCCCACTGCCAATCAAAGTTTTTCAAATAGAAATTTATTGCCCAATATCAATGGTAAAGTGCCCAAGCAACACTGGTCAGCAACATTGCCTGTAAACACTGATCAAAAAGCTGCACCTTGTATCTTCACCCTTAGTGTTCTGATTTAGTTTACACTGCACCTTAGCTGCCACTCCCAGTAAAACCTTATATCCTGCACCCAGCAGCCTCGTAACACGTTTTATTAATGTCTCACCTCCTTCACATAGACGGAGCTCTCCGTGTCTTTGGGCCCAATAAGATTGCAGAACATCTCCGACACAGGAAACATGCGCCCAGGAATGGTGAAGACCGGACAGTCTCCCAGAAAGACAGAAAGCTTATTCGTCTCCAATGTGGCCGACATCACCACAATCTTTGCAGGGACTTTGCGGCTTGAAGACTCCCCTCTGGCTTGCAGAAATTTGTTTTTCAGCAGGCCCAACAGGATGTCCTGCAAGACGGGCAGACAGAGTTCAACAAAATAGTGTGAGACAATAAACCAAGAGAAAAACAATAAATTAGTGACTTTAAAAGGTTGTTAAGCCAGCTGTTATACCACTCTCACCGTGTTCAAACTTCTCTCATGGACCTCATCAAGAATCACCACGCTGTACTGCTTCAGCTCAGGGTCTGCCAGGATCTCTCTCAGCAAGCAGCCATCAGTCATATACTTAATGACTGTATCCTATAGAATGCAACAGAAACAAAACTTAAAATTCTAAACTTGACTTGTAAGATAAAATTATTAAACAGTATCCAATCTGTTGACTTTGTCTATAGCATTCCATAAATAAATGCAACAGGAGAAGGACTCGTCTCCCACTTGAGCATTTGAGAATTATAGTTTTACCCAGTCTGGATAAATAAAATCAATGCTTGTTTCTCAAGTTTAGTTTTTCATAATCTAGGACACATCAACAACCCAGTGTATCTATCTCTATGCTATATTTCCAAGCAACTGAATGTCCCTTGGGAGTCTCATTGTCTCACCTCAGATGTGCAGTCATCAAAGCGCACCTGATATCCCACCTCACTTCCAAGAGAACAGCCCAATTCCTGGGACACCCTTTGAGCAACAGTGATGGCAGCCACTCTCCGTGGCTGAGTGATGATAATCTTACCATGTTTACAAAAACCTTATTAAGGGGGAAACGTCAATTTTATGAATGAGTAATTAAGTAGTGGTTACCAGCATAACAGCTTGCAAAGTAAATACTGAATGGATCAACAGGCGTTTTACCTGCTTGATGAAGGTATTGTGGAAGCTGAGTGGTTTTACCGCTTCCAGTCTCTCCAGTAACAACCAAACACGAAGTATTTTTGATTGCCTGGACAAGTTTTTCCTTATGTTGATAAATGGGCAGCTTTTCAGTCTCCCAGAGTTTAACTTTGCGGTGAGATTGTTTACGTTCTGACATCGGTTTAACTAGCAATCAAATATTAAATGAGAAAACCAGTAAAGAACAACCAGGGAGGGTTTTCATCGCAAAAATACTAAAGTAAAACGTTTTACACTGCACATCAATAAATAAATGTCTTCAAAATTGCCGACGTAAAAATGCAATAAATTATATCACTCATCAGCTGTATGTTCTATGTTTTAGTAATAAATATTTCACTAAAACAGATCGTGTAACATAAACGACATACAGTTACACCACACCAGTTTATTTTTACAGTTCTTCCGTATTTCTGTAATCAATTCCGGAGGTAGCCGGAAGTAGCTGTGGGACACATCGCGAGATTTTACTCTTAACGTACAACTGGTGTGTACACGATTTCCAGCAAAAACGCCCTCTTGTAGTTGTGTCGAAATAATAGCTGATGACGTGGAGAGAGATGCAGAGGTGAAGTATTAACTGACTGCAGCCAAGTCCGGCAACTTCTACTCCTTATAGTGTGCGAGACCTCACCGCAATGGCAGCACTGCTAGAAAGGCGTAGATAAATCTATACAAATATCACCTGCATGCACATTACTTCTTTTACCATAACCAACTTCTGATCCGAACTGAAAAAAATAAACTATTGTGTATAGTGGCTCTGTGTAAAAACATAGCTGCCAGGAAAAAAGATCAAATATATGTATTTCAAGGATTCAAAGTTTTTATTGTCATGCACAGAGTACAATAAAATTCTTAATTGAATGCCTACTTCAAAACCAAACACCAGTTTTTCTGGAGATGTTCATGACATTATGATCTTGTGATTTTTTTGTTTTGTTGTAATTATTCATATGAGGATGGAATATTATTTGTTCAATCTATAGAGCTGGACAATAGCTTTAAAACAATATTGATCCCAGACATGCCCAATTTCAGTTTCATGAGTTACTCATGTGACCAAATCAGCATGCCAAGTTTCGTTAAAATCCGTGACAAAGAGGTCTGAAAGTGATGATTTGACATGGAATGACCCATACAGTATATGTACCTGCCCTATTGTTTTGTCAGTCATTGTAAGTGTTGTGGACGCTGAATGTGTGTAGTGTTAGTTGGTCCTCGCTATCTGCCCTGTTTGGACCCTGTGTTAGTCCTCTGTTGTATCCCTATGTGTTAGTCTTTATTAGTATTCTTGTATTGCCATCCTGCCTTAGTTTAGATCTCTTGTGGTCCCTTTTGTTTAATGTCCTTTAAAGTTTGGTTTCTAATAAAGATGTTCATAAGTCACAGATGGATTATAATTCCTTATGGCCTATCCTGACAGGGAGAGGGCTGGTAATCTTCTTTCACACCAATTATCCTTAAACAGTAAACTAATATCAGAAATTATTGAGGAATCTCAGCTAAACGAAACAGACCATTCAAACATAAACATAAATGACATATTCAAACATTACTATTCAAGCCGCTGTGCCTCTCCAAACACTTTACACCCCTCTGCCATTAACTTGAAAATTTGGTTAGCCAAAATCAACATGCAACTTTGGTAAAGACCCTTTTTTCATCTACTTATTTTGGTTAGGGTCACCTGGATGGGATGCTAGTTTATAACAGAGCACTTATATGCACACACTCAAAACCATAGAATATGGGTCAAGGGTAGATACTTGTTAGTCTAACTGCATATCTTTAGCCTGCAGTGAAAACCCAGAGCACCTGGAGGAAACCCACACAACTTGCAAACTTCACACATATAGTAGAGGCACAATTCAACCCCCAGCCCACTAGGTATGACAAGACAATGTTACCCAGTGAGCCACTATGCTGTAGTTAGTATAATTTTGCTGTAGTTATATTTTGCTGATTGTTCAGTTGTCTCCACTTGTAGGTTTTTCATGCTCAACAACAACTACACTCTCTCTGAAATCCAGGATTTATTTTGCATAGTCACAGATTTGCTAGAAACACTGTTCTTCACAAAAGTTTACAACCATTATAACCATAACATAAGAGTGATTAATTTAGGCTTGCTGATTTTAAGCTTTTATGTATTGGATGGAGTATATATCGATATGATACAGTATAGCAGTATTTTAATTTTACTCTCTCTCTATCTTTCTTAGGCAGCATAGACTTGAACTGTAAGCCTAATTGGCAGCTTTGAATGAGATTTGATGGTGCAATACTGACACAAACCAGCAAGGCCTTGGCTATGTCACAGCAACCTCATTCATTCACCTTCAGCCAATTTCCAGTGATGTATCATTTTTTGTTTCATTCTCAGGTTTTGAAAGCCCTGATACTCTAAGACCTCCCCTGTACTACATCTCTATCTGTTTTGTGTCCCTGTGTTGTCTTTTGTTCTTCCACTGGACTAAACTGGATTTAAAATAAATTTCCCACCTCCCAACCTCCCATTACATATTGTAACATCCATACTGAAGTAAGCCATAAACAATTCTTCCATTCTAAATGAACAATGGTCACAAATGAGTGACCCACACTATGTTTGGTTTGGTTTGCTGTGGTTTAGGCATGAGTTATTATAATGTTTTTTTCAGGTTTAATGCTCACATTGTCAATACTTCAGTTAAACCTCTATTTAAAAAAAACATTTTGGCAGGAAGTATTACAATTTAATAGTTTAATAGTATACTATTATATATTAATAATATGTAAGAATAATTGGGTAAAATTGTCATCCATTCATTTTCTATACCTGGTTGTCCTGTTCAGGGTTGTGGGGGTCTGGAACCTATGGGCAGGAAACAACCAAGGAGGAGGAGCCAATCCATTGTAGGGTGAGCACACATTCATTCAATCAGGCAACTGGAATTCATTCACCTGCGCAGGAAACTAGAGTACCCAGAGAACACCCCAGGATAGCATGGGGAGAACATGCAAACACACAGAACCAGGGCAGGGACTTGAACCCCAGTCCCAACATTGCGAAGCATACACTGCACCACCCCTATATGGAAATCAGAAAATACTAATACAATGACTCCTTTGCAGATGGGATCTGTAAAATTAACTAATTATGGCAAGCTTATGTGAAGGACATGGGGTAGTAATAGTGGCAAACCTAGATTGTTGTAGTTTTAGTTATACACTTTTGTTTGTAAGTAGGTATAGATAATGAATGAACAAATGAATGAATATTTTCTATACAGTGTACGATGCATTTAGTATACCATATATCTGACATATAGAATATTATGCTTGCTATTTTGTCCATGGTTAAGAATACAACAATAATGTTATCATCTGAATGAAAAACATGTCATTTAGATTTTTGGTACAGGATACATAAAATCAATTATCAGCAGTGCAGTTCTTCAAACATAAAATTTTATTATTGCAGCTAAAGTAATCATCAAAGCATTAAGTAGACTGGAAAACACTTAAACACATTCTGTCTTTATACAGTGTTATAATTAGGTAAAATATTCTAAAGCTCATGAAGCTGCTTCTCGTGGTTGGAATAGATTGGATTTTTGTATTCAATACCTGTTAGAAAAAGGATGAATAAGGCAATCATTATCACATTACATGTTTAATTGGTTTCATGCACAATGTATTACAATTTAATGAGATGCTATTGGAATGACAAGGATATATTCCCTGCATTACCTTGTCACCTCTCCCCCATTTAACCCCTAGTCCTCCCATTCCCCTCAACCTCTACATTCTCTTGGACCCTAGCTCATCCATTTGATGTCAGCATGTGGAACTGGTTTAGTTTTGGTGAAATTGGTCTCAAAAAGATATGGACTAATGGACCCCAGATCATAATCTATACAATGTGCTTTAAAAAGATCCATCAGATACTTTTAGGGACACCTAGCACTGCTGTTTCAATTATAGTTTGTCTCAAAATTAAGCCAGATGTAGGTGTTCATCCATATGATGTTTTGTTGAAGTGGTAAAAAGATCCATCAGATACTTTTTGCATTATCGCACTAATGAGATCAAGTGTCTGAGCTGCCTTTTGTTTGCTCTCACTATGTGGCACTGCTTCAGTTTTGGTGAGATCCGTCCCCAAATTTGATCAGTTCCAGATCTTTACCCACATAGTGTATCTACAAAGATCCATGAGATACTTTTTGAGTTATCTCACTAATGAGAACATTGTCTGAGGTGGCACTGGTGAACTCATTCAGGTAGTACAATTATATAGCTAACAGTTTCACACACTTCATTCTGTAGAATGAAACATCATTATGTCATTGCTCCATATGTAAAAGGATTGTACGAATTGTTTCTTTTTCTTTCCTATATTCATTTGCTTGATTGTTTATTCATTTGTAGCCACTTAAAGTAACCACAAAACAACAGAATTTGTCTCATATTTATAAGTTTTTTCTTTAGTAAATAAAATGACTTGATTTAGGTATTAAATAAATATAAAGTAAAACAAACTAGGACACTGAAATACCTTTAGGGAAAAAACTTACTGTCATTAGCTTTTCTTCTCCATAAGCTCCCTGTCAAGAAGGTTAAAAGCTAGTTCAAGCAAATGTTGGTAATATATCTTAATACTAATTTTGTTTTTGTCCAACATATGGACACAGTCACTAAATAAGTAGCAGAATTTAAGTGATGAATCCTTACTTTTATTCTTCCTTGTTTTGGACACTGTGTGCACAATTTCAGACTGGTTGACTGAAACAAATGGCAACCATTAAAAATCACAATTTCCCCTGTAGACTCTACCGTGAAGTGTTTAATTAGCTTGCACTAGAGTATCATATTCTCATATTTAAACATTTGACTAAATGATAATCCGTACATCAACAAATAGGGCAGGTACAAATATCCAGATGTTTAGGCTTACCATAGTGTTGTTTTTCAGCTGTGTGTTGTGTTCTGGAGGTACATATAGTGTCTGGAAATAATACATATATTTGAGCTTGATACATTTTGTTACAAAACATATAAATATATTAAAATATATATTTCAGCTCAGAAACAGTGCTGCAGTTCTGAGACTTACTTTGGTATGAATTAATTTCTCTCACACAGGTCCAGCTTGGATCATGTTCATTGTTTTCTGAGATTTCAGAACAATAAAAAGATCAAAAACAAACATAAGAGAATGCAACATTGGATATAGTGATGCAGTTAAGGCCACCTAAACTGAGACCAAGTTCTTACCAAGACCAGAGTATATTGAGACTGCGACAAGACCAAGAGCAGACCAAGGCAAGATCATAAACAGACTAATGTTTCACTCTACATAACACAACACACTATAAAATGTGGAGCACAGGCAGCATCTTGGGGCTAGGCAGTATGCCTAAAAGTTTTGTCACAGTGTAATTTAAACCATGGACAATTTTCCAATGTTCTCCAAATTTCAATATAAATGCTTCTTTACAAATGTAACATTTTTTTAAATAAGACACACCTTATTCTTTGCATTTCAACTTTGAATCAGAATGTTTTACTCCCAGTCACACTACTGTGTTAATCCTTTGAACCCAGTCCATTTTTGATCATTCACTTATCCCTTTTGTTTTAGGCTTATTACATTGTATGTACGTGATTTAGCCACATACACTTTATGGTTTTGTTTTCGGAACATTCTGGGCTACACAGATATGTCATAAGTTGATGTTTAAATACTGACACAGTCTTGATATCATCCTTCTTATGAGGAAAAACTACTTGCGCCTATTGAAATTTCTCAATTTTTAGTTGCATCTGATATAAAAGTTTGCAGGCACTATAAATATAATTTTAGAAATGTTGAGATCAGAGCCTCTATGACGTGGGAATGCAGGGGTTCACGGGGGACCTTTCTATGGCTTAGCATTGTGAAGGAATACATGGTTAATGCAGGTGGAAATTAATATCTGATTTTGCATCGATTTGGTAACTTGTTGAAGTTATATGATAGATAGCCATGCTTGGTTTTATATATTAATTTTTGTGTGTTTCTATATAACATCTGAAAGAAATTGAAATGTAAAAGCATTGCTTAGTTTATGATTCACTGGTTATTACTATGTAATAACTGATTCAAATATAAAAAATTCAGTAACAAAAAACCTATACTATTAAGTTTGTTAACCAAATGTGTTTATATCCGCGACACACTCAAAATGGCGAATGGGGGCGTGTCAGTGCAGACACATGACTAACAAACACCGACTCGGTCTTTGTCCTCTATGTCCGAGACCGAGACAAGTCCAAATCAAAATACAGTACAAAAGACCTATAACACTAATCAGAAGTAAGTATGAACAGGTTTCTCTGTCATACACAGTATCAACACTTGCCACAAACTGAGTTGAATATACATTCCTAGGCTTATATTTATGTGTAACATTGTTTATACATACCATAAATAATTACTGGATTTCCTGTTTAAAATGAAATATATGTCAATTTTTTCATGAAATGCATTAAAAAGGAAGTAAAAATGCCACTTAAATGGATCTTGGTTCAACGTTGGAGATTGCTGGTGGCTATGCATTCAATGCTATTTACATTGTAAAGATGCATTATACAGCCAATTTCCTGCTTTATAATAGGATATCCCAATACCCTAAGAAGTGAGGGCAAGAGTCCTATTGTTCATATTAATTTTCAGCAGGTGAAGTGAATTCAAACTAAAATATTTATTTAAAGTGATGCAAAACGATTAATTTGGCATAATTTGAGGGCCATAGCTGGAAGTTCATGTTTTATAACATTTCTGGTAGTGTTTTAAATAAAAATGACTGTACCACTTTGCTGTACAGCAGAACTCTGCAGTTGATTTTCTAAGGGACCAAAAGAGAAAGTGACTTGAAGACAAAGTTGAAAATGATGGAGAACAAGCATGTATGAAATGTACAGAAAAAAAACTATGCATGTATAATGAATATCTACAGCCACAGGAAAAAAAATTAAAAGACCACCATATTTTTAAATCCTAGTTTAATTGTGGTTCTGTTGGCAGAATGCTATGCTGAGCAGCAGGTTGCATCAAAGTTAAAAATTTCTAGGACACCACTGCGAATGATGAGAAACCAGACAGTTAAAGGGCCGAAGTAACTGTCTAATACCAGGGATGACTGTTAATCTATCTGGCAGTTTCTCACAAATCACAGGATGACATCAAGTGACCTTCAAAAGGAACGGGAAACATTAAGTGCAGATGTGAAGTGCACTGCTAGGAAAGTTTGTGTCAGGCTCCAGGAAGTAGGGCTGAAGTCCCAGAAAATAAGGAAGAAGCCCTTCATTACTGAGAAACAGTGAAGACCCATGCTGCAGTGTATGCCTGTGTGCTGTAGATTTTTAATTTTTCCTGTGGCTGTATTTTATGAGTTAAAAGAAAAAATCTAAATTAAAAGTATTTTATGTTAAACTACCAACAGGTGTACCTGACTTTTGTTTCATGGCTTCCCCATCCACCTGGCCACATACCGTATCCATTGCCTCATTGCCTAGAAAACCACAAAATTTTTTAAATATGATGGTGAACAGTCTGAAAACCCAAAAGGTTTTTCCCGTTAGACATCCTATAAAATATTCCCTTGGCACCAAAATGATCTTATTGTTATTCCACATGGCTCAAGCCTCAATTAAAGTAATTAAATCTATAGCAGGTGTAAGTCAAAAACATCATTGTTAAAATAAACTGCAATTTAAGGATTAGGGTTTATAAGGTTAAATTTATGAAATGATGTATAGAGATCCCAACTTCCAGTGTAGCCTTCATTGACATAATCAGCATCATCAGGTTCACCTAAAAATGGGAAAATGTAGAACTGTTTTTCAGTCTCACCTAATTGTCTCTTGCTACAGCTTCCATCATCCATCCATTCATCAATTCATCCAGCCACTCACTCACTCCCTCATAACCACTGCTTATCCAAATAAGGGTCACAGTTAATTAGGATCACAATAAAATTAATTTCTTAAAAATAGAGATACAAGATTATAGCCTTTCACAGAATGAGAAAACAATGAGTGCATGTGCTTACTTCTCCTCTTCATGTGGCAGGCACAGGCGATGACGACAGGGGCAATGAGGAGGACTCCAGCGGCAGCAAAATAGTACCAGCTGCCTTCCAAGAAGCGCTTCACAGAGCTCCCTGCGATGGAGCAAGAGATGGCAAAGGGTTCACATCAACATTATTGAGAGACACCAGGCCGAAAACAAATTTGCAGGCCAAGCCACAGAATTAACTGGGTATTTCAACTGCATCCTAGCAGTAGTGGATAGAGTATCTGAGAACCATCCTTGAGGAAAATAACTCACCCATTAAATATCACTTTATTAAAAGTCTGATACAATAAATATCAAAAGTATTTAGCTGGTATTAAATGTAGGCTTATGTAAATTCATCTAAATATTATATCTGAGCTTATGCAATGATAGAACCACTGATGAGGTGTGAGATTAATAATGATTAATCATTTGACACCCCTCCTTATGCACCCCTCCGCCATCACCAAAAATATGTCAGAGATTACAGTCAAGTGGAGTTGGCAAACCTTCCTCGGGTTCATTGAAGCTTGTAGTGTCATGACTTTATTTTGTATTTGTTATGTCAGGAAACTAATTGGGTGTTTATTATACTTTTGAAATATCACATTTGTATGTAAGATTGGGGGTGTAAATCACAGCTTTCCTTGCGACACGATACAATATTGATTTTTTTGATGCCTCAGAAATTCCCATGATACGATATGATACGATTCAGTTCGATACTGGGGATAGTAGTCGAAATGATGAAATTTCACACAATCCTTTATATTTCAATAAATTAAAAAAAACAAATATTAACAGCATTTTATCATGTTTTATTGGGAACTGTAAACAAAATCTAGTGTAGTCAAGTATATCCCATAAATCAAGCAAAATAAAGTGCAATAACGTAAAAATAAAAACTTTGGATGGGTGTAGATTAACATGATTGATTTTTTTATCATGTCTTCTCCAGACAAATACAAAAGTCTAACAAAAAGTATGTCCATAACTGTCATAACCTGCACATATGACCCTCTCCTGTGCTACGCCTCTCATTAACTTCACGTGCAATCCCGATTGTTCCCAGCTGTTATTGTTGTTATTATCTTATTGTTTCGTGTAGTCCTGTGTATTTAAATCCACATCAGAGTCTGTCGCCAAGATCTGTCGTTTAAGTTTTCCCTGTAGTGTGTTGTGCTTGCAATAACGCCCCCCCTCCCCGTTTTTTGGATTTCCGTCTGTTTGACACAGATTCCTCGTTCCCTGCTTGCTCGCCCTATGCTGGGATACAACAATAATAACTAAAATAAAGGGCAATAAAGTCAAATAAAAAACATGGCATGGACAGACATGTAGAATGAGGAAGATCAACATGACTGACTTCTGCGATGAAACAGTATGTCAGTATTCTTCTTTGAGAGGTTTTTTTTTAAGAAAAATTAAATGGTATTAAGGAGATTGTGTGCTCTGAGCATAGCGTCCTATGTCACCTGCTGTACTAAACACATGCTCTGAAGGTAGGCTAGTTTGTGAGCTACTTATAAATGACCAGGGGCCTCATGTATAAACTGTGCGTACGCACAAAAATGTTGCGTAAGACCGTTTCCACGCTCACGTCGGGATGTATAAAAACGATACTTGGCGTACCGCTACGCACATTCTCACAGCAGCTCCAGACATGGCTTATGCACATTTCTGCTTGGTTTTGTAAACGGATGGCACTTAGTAGCAAGTCATTGCTACTGTGGTTTCCCTTTTTAAACTGACAACTATGACGCTGATTTTATGGAATACACCGACATTAATTGTACCTTGTTTACAAATGTACGGCACCTGATTTTTAGTCAACAATAACAATAAAATGGTCCAGAAAATGACCAAACTATTACAACTACCAAGGCAGCTCTTGTGTTATTGGAAGACATAGCTTATGGAAGAATTAGAGGAGAGCGCGTATTCAAGGATCATATACTGATTTCCTGGCCCATGATGATGACTGGCTTCTAAGTCGATTCACATATCCAAGAACAATCCTTTGGGAGTTGTGTGCTAAACTGGGGCCAGCATTATGAGGAATTGCGCTATACTGTAGGCTACCTGTTCTTTACAAGTTCTGTCCACTAGCGGGTTCTTAGCCCCGGATGCTTTTCAGCGAAAACATCTGGACCGGTCGGGTATTTCTCAGTCAACAGTGAGTTGCGCCATGTCAGCTGTATGGGACGAAATAATCCGCTTGTCACCCAGATATATAAAATTTCCTTACACTGTGGTTGAACATGCAAATAAACAAACAGGATAAAAGAAAATAACACCGCATCTGCGCCCTACGTTTTAAACCCTTCACAGACCAAACGTGGCATGCGTTGTGTACGTTGGAAACGGCCATACACAACATTTTTGTGCATACACACCATTAATACATGAGGCCCCAGTAGATCGTGATCGGCATATTTGGCACCCCTGGTGTAGACCATGTCGGAGTGGATCATGAAAACAATACTGGAACAGGCCAGAAAATAAAAACGCATGTATCGATATTTATGCGGTCATATCGATGCATCAGATCGTTTGCCGTTGAATCAGTATATCAGTACAAATCAATGTATTGTTGCATTCCTATGTAAGACCATGTGCCCCTGTGCTAATCATGTGTGCCTTTGCATGCTTGAGGGTGCACCACATCATATTGTAAAAGGTTTAAATCGGGCTTGATCTTAGAAATTCTGTTAATAGGCTTATTTGTGCTAGTGGCCAGGCTGATGTTTCATTTTGTACTTTGTATTACTTTTGTATTATTTTTTTCCTATGCTACAGTAGACAAAATTAGGTTAGCCAGTCAAAAAGTAACAAGTAAAGACTCTTGCCAATAGAAATTGTACAGAAATCTTTCACAATTTTAGTTCAGTAGAAAGTAAAGGTTACTAATATTGTTTATACTCAGTCAAAATACAAGAATAACAGGCTTACTAGAATTACTAGAATAACAGGCCAATTTAAGTACAGTATGGCACTGCATCCATTATTAGGCCATGGTGAATTATTCTTATACAAATAGCTTCTGTAAAATAACATTTTGCATGCATGCATATTTAATGCACATAGTTTCCAAATAAAAGGTAGTGTAAATAGCATAATATTAAATTCAGGTAGCAAGGTATGCAACCTGTTGTCTATCACTGTATGAAATATGGAAAAGCTTTAATATCACAAATGCGTGTTCTTACCTTTTAGGTTTTCTTCTAAATATTTTTGCACATCCAGAGTAACGTTCACTTTGTTGCAGGCAGATGATGATTCATCCTGTACCTCACAGCAGTAAATTCCCAAGTCGGACTGCTGGAAATGTTCCAGTCTGATCGAGAAATTTCCTTTGTTGGACAAGTAGGGAAACGTCTTCACTCTGCCCCCTCGGTTATCCGAGAATTTGACATATCCATGTGTTCTGATTGTAACTAAATCAGCGGCGTGGCTCCACATTACAGTTTCAGTGTGGTTCACGGTGATGTTACATGGCAGTAGGACAGCAGAGTTAATGGTACCCTTGACCAACGCAGTTATCTCACATGCCTTGTTACATCTGCTATGACCTGAGCAGGCAAAAAAGGAAAGATTGGCACCACAATATAAGCTTCTTTACATCCTGAAATTTAGTGGCATTCTTGGGATGAGTTGGAATTCTACAGAACAACAGATATTTCATATAAATTTTCCATAAAATCTATGCTAATACTTCCCAATAAGAATAAAACTATAAAAATCAAAACCATTCATTATTATATGGAATGAAATTAAGTTTACTGTTAAGGAAGGTGACAGGTTAGGCATATTTTTTAACATTTAATATTAAACCTGTGAATTTATATATCCATAAGTGCAGATGGACTTACCGCATGAAGCTGGAATGTTACAATACAGTAAGATCGATAAGGCCCAAATCTGAGTTTTGAACAGCATGTCTCAGAATGCAGATATATATCAATAAAACACAAGGAGACTGGTTCAGCTAAGAGCATTCAGCATGTATGTGACTGCACTTGCACCACCTCTGAAACACCGTGGTTTATGTCATTTCCTTAATGCCGACTTGTTTCCAACAAACTGTTAACACCTCTGGAAAAAAAAAAATCATGAAGATACACAAGTAGCATAAGGTTCTTTTTGTTTAGTCATTTAAATATTTTAAAACATGTCTGATCTACATGTACACACTTTCAGTGGAAATTTGTAGTTTTCATTTGTTTATTCACCAAACATTAAATTGCTTGATTTCAT
Source organism: Cyphomyrus plagiostoma (assembly GCA_019775915.2). Taxonomy (NCBI): domain Eukaryota; kingdom Metazoa; phylum Chordata; class Actinopteri; order Osteoglossiformes; family Mormyridae; genus Cyphomyrus; species Cyphomyrus plagiostoma. The sequence goes on along the minus strand of JABFEA020000039.1, from coordinate 17,031,496 downwards.
AGGGCGGAAACACTAAATACACCTTTAGCTCCGCGATCTTATTAGCTGATGAATCTATTTACTGCTGCTGGAAAAAAAAGCTCTTTCTTGTCTGATGCATGTAACTATAGTGCTGATTCCGATCATCTGCATAGCTATAGATCAAAAATATGTATGAAACTCTTCAGCTACTAAAACAGTGGCTGCATCTATTAACCCAGTCTGATCCTGTGCTTTGCAACTACACTCTATAGTATATTTATTATTGAATTCCTACCAGTGGACCCCCAGCTCTCTTCCAGTCTTCATGCCATTCAAGCACTGAGCACTCAAGCACAGATAATTAAAGCATTAAAAGTATTTCACTGCTGAATACCAGTAGGTCACATAACACAAAACGTGTCACAGTGAACTTTTGTTTTAGGCTGGCTTGTCATTGCTGATATTTTTAGATTTTCCATGGGTGGCACAGTGGCTTAGTGGGTAGCTAATATTCACCTCTGCTGCGGCCAAATAAATAAATATAATTTAAAGTTATAAAATTTTAAGTAATTGAAAGTTTAAAGAAAGTAGCTTTAAGGGACAAAGCTTGTGCAAATATTTCTTTAATTTCCTTTATACTGAAGTAACCATTTTCTATATATAGCTATTGTGTAGAAAAACAATACCTATTCTAACAGGAAGATAAACCAGAGGCTGTTCTGAAAGAGTTGTGTCTTTCTTTAACCTACAGTAGTTTCCTGTGCTGATGCATCTGTGTGACAACAGAATGGTTTCCGTTGAACTGGAAAAATCTAGATGACAAATAACAATATTGTAACTCTGCTGCTATTAAGTGAGGGGCTGCAACTATATTTTAGCTCAATCTGAACATTTGTAACTATTGGGGCTACTGAATATTTATATTTATATATTTAGAATTTCATATCATGGATTTTTTTATAAGGTAAGATGCTGAAGTTATACTTAATGTGCATAGCAGTGGTTTCCAAATAAAAGATATTGTAAAACGCATGATATCGAAGTTATATAACAATGACTTTGGCCAGTATTTTATAGCTATACTCACTGGCCACTTCGTTAAGAACTCCATTCTAAAACTAGGTTTATTCTGAGAAGAGTCTGAATTCTATGAGCCATAGACTGAAATAGACAAGATGCTGGAAACACTGCCAGTCAGTTCTTGACTAACAGGATTGGAACCCAATGTGGTCTTCTGCTGTTGTAGCCCATCCACCACAAGGTTTGAATGTTGTGTGTTCTCAGATGCAGTTCAGTTTGTCTCCATTATCAAGAATGATTTTTTTGAGTTATTGTTTCTTCCTTTTGGCTTAAAACCAATCTGGCCATTCTCTTCTGTCTGCTCTCACCAACAATCTACATAGTGGACAGGTCTGACCCGGATCTGGCATCAGGCCGGCACTGCTGCCCAGTTAGCAAGCACATGTGGGCCGATTCTGACTGAGTTGTGGCACATTTGGTTCACTGTCAGCAATCAGCAAGCGATTGTGGCTGACTGTCGAAATTTTTCATCTGGGCCAGAACTGTGACTGTTCTAAAAATAGCACAACTCACCATTGAGAAGCGTCTAAAATGTAATTTTATCCTGTTGATATTCTTCTTTACACATTTGCACTTATATAGATTTGGAAATGGCAATATCTAAAAGAAAGCATGTAAAACACGTTTATTATACATGATTTAAGAAGAGTATATCAAACTGGTAGCCCTTCATAGGGCTCAGTACCCATGAAGTAGCTCCCAGTTTCAAAATGGTAACCCCTGGTCTTAGTCTATATATAAGAGTACCAGGTTCTCATTTCACTATGTTGTATATGTAAATCTGCAAGATGTCACCTGAGTCTGTTCAAGCATTGGTAATGCTTTGTCCCATACCCGACCCTCATCTGGTGTAAAATTGTATACCTGAAGGCTCTGCTGTGTATTACAACCCCAAATCAGAAAAAGTTGGGACAGGGTGGAAAATGTGAATAAAAAAATAAAGCAGTAATTTACAAATTTC
>JABFEA020000039.1:16958518-16972149 GCA_019775915.2 Cyphomyrus plagiostoma | reverse complement strand
AAGAATAAGCTTTTACCTGTATGTTTTCTGTCATTATCCTGTTGGAGGACCCATGACCTGCGACTGAGGCTGAGCTTTCTGACACTGGGCAGTATATTGCACCCCAGGATGCTGTGGTAGTGTGCCCTCCTGGGTCTTCTTCGATGAAGCCCATTTGTGTTCAAAATGCAGTGGATGGTGCGATGAGAAAGTGACATACCTTGACCTTGGAGCTCAAGGTTTCCTCGGCTCTTTTTCTACCATCCGCACTATCCTTCTGTTCAACCTGGGGTTGCATTTCTTCTTGCGTCCACGTCCTGGGTGGTTAGTTATGGTCCCATGAACCTTATATTTTTTAATAATATTGCCAACTGTGGTCCCAGCAACATAAAGCTGCTTGGGGATGGTCTTATAACCTGTACTTTTAACATGGTTATCAATTATCATTCTGCTGAGCTCCTCAGACAGCTCTCTCCTTTGCTTTCTCTGGTCCATGTTCAGTGGTGCACACAATGATACCAAACAACACAGTAGCATGTTCTTTCTCTTTTTGCAATGTGTGCCTCAGCACTTGCCAAGCCCGCTCTGTTGCTTTACCTGGTCTGCCACTTTGTAGCTGAGTTTGTGTCATTCCTGAACACTTCGCTCTTGCAATAACACCACTTACAATTGACCATGGAATATCTAGCAGGGAGGAATTTTCACGAACTAATGCATTGTAAAAGTGGCATTTTATAACAGCAGCACACTTGAATTCACTGAATCATCAGAAAAATATGTTCTTTCACAGCTGTGTGTAAACCTGACTACATGGCTAGGTGCTTTATTTTATACACATCTGGCAATGAGTCTGTATGAAACACCTGAATTCAGTGATTAAATGGTGCATTCCCATACTTTTGTCCATATAATGTAGGTGCCATTGTAACCAGATAACGATAGTTTTTCTCCATTTGTCAGTGGTTTTAATGTTATGGCTGACCAGTGTATATTTTATACTAGGGGTCTCCAAACTTTTTTACAGTGAGAGCTACTTCTACAAAGAAAATTATTTGGGGAGGTACCAGGGGATGGGCCTGTAATTCATTATCCTTTCATGTCCACTCCGCACCACACTGTGACAGTGCAGCACTTATCATCTGAGATGAAATCATACTCATGGAATACAAAAAGAATATGTCGATTTGTCAGTATAATGTAGGATAGGCCTACTTAGTAAGTGCAGACCACTAGTCACTTGCAGTCACTGCTTTGGCACCCACTGCTTTATGAATTTACCTAACTTTACACATGAAAACACACAAACGGTAATGAGCTGTGAGTATCGTGTTAACACCCAATGAAATTTGTTCTGTCTGGTAGGAATTAAGAGTGGCCGGTGCCTGAAGAAGGACAGAAACTCCACTGGCACGTGTGAGATATATAGTTGGTGTCCAGTTGAGAGGGGCCGTCGACCACGGTAAGTACCACCTAAACATGAACACTGCTCCCTCACAGTGCCTTTGTGTAATCGGTCTGTGGTATAATTCTTTGTGTGTCCCTCAACAGAAACAGATTCTCTACTATTTAGATTATTGCAAATTACGATCCAGTAGTAACAGGTATAAACGTTTTTACAATAGACATAACACCTCTATGAATGTTTTTCCTTAGAGAACCAGTGTTGGGACGAGCTGAAAACTTCACCATCTATATAAAAAATTTTATCCAGTTTCCTAAATTTGGATTTTCAAAGTAAGTGCTTTGTGCTGTTCCAGAGATTACATTAAGACTGGAATTAATGAAATTCCTTACCTACTAGCTAAAATCTAGTTACTCATATCTAAATCATCATCGTCTTTTGAGTGCTTATTCTAGCCAGGGTCATGGAGCAGTCCAAATTTAAAACTATTACACTTGATCTATCATGGACTAATTTGAAAAGATGGGACCTTCAGAAAAATTTACAGTAGTCCTCCTGTATCTGGGGGTGATACGCTCCAAGACCTACTGTGCATAGCCAAAACCGCAGGTAATAGCGAACCATCTGCGCACCTCATATGTAACGTGATTTTAATGCACTTAAATATCATAAAGTTTGATGAGTGCTTGATGAAAAACATACTGTTTCACATTTTACATGGTAAACTGACTTAAACTGCAGATACTGACACCGCAGATACCGGGCAGACGGACCATATATCACATGACTCCTTTTGTTTCCAGCATACAATTTCAAACAAAAGCGTAGAACTTATGTGTACGAACAGCTTCATTACTGAAATTATTGAAAATTTAAATTGGATTCCACTCTCCTTTGCTTTGTTCTCAGATCAAATGTACTGGAAACTAATGATGACCAGTACCTAAAGAAATGTTCCTATGACAAAATCCAGCACCCATATTGCCCAATTTTCCGCCTAGGGGATATAGTTAGTTGGGCAGGACACAATTTTCAGGAAATGGCTGTTATGGTAAGTCATGCACTATTGCCATGAGAAAATCTGCCAGTAGGCCTGAAGATTCATTTTCTGCACATTGGTTTTAACTATGGATTTAATAATATACCGTGCTGATTTGTTTGTTTAGCCTGTGCGCATTCTTGGAAATTTCCTTATCTTAACTGCCACTTTTGGTCCAATACATTCCGTCATGCATTATGTACCATAGTCGGGTAAGAATAAGGTTTCACTCAAAAATTTCTCCATTAACAAATTGTTTTAGCTTTGAAGGGAAAGATAAAGTGTCCTGTAATGGGTGACTGTGATTATGACTGCCTTCCTTTAGGGTGGATCGATTGGCATTATGATTGAGTGGAACTGTGACCTGGACCGGGATTACTCCCAATGTAGTCCCCACTATAGGTTTGCTCGGTTGGATGTCAACTCTGCCTCCAGCTCAGTCTCATCTGGCTACAATTTCAGGTACAGTATTCCCATGAATTGTAGAAATATATAATGACACAGGGCCAGTCAATCTTACAGGTGACATAAGATTAGCTGCCTAGGGTACCAACTTCTGGGGCATGCTGACTTGCCAGCCAGTTTCACTTGGCCTCAAACAGTGAGCGCTGGCGATCACGTTCGCCTAGGGTGCCACTTTGTCTAGGACCGGTACTGTGATGAAATATGAAATGTAATTAAATGTGATGGATCCTGCATTGAATTCTGTTCCTGTATTTGGTGAACATGTGGACACACAAACTGACTATGAAATTTTTTATCCTTATGGTCATTGAGATATGTCATTACTCTTTTCTTACCAAGATTTGCTAAGTATTTCAAAAATCCAGCTGGGCAGACGTACCGAACACTGGTTAAAGTGTATGGAATCCGCTTTGACATCTTGGTTTACGGAAAGGTACACAACTTGCTCACCATGTCACAACATGCATTGTGAAACTTTGCATTTGATTACCTTGTTTTCAGTCATTGTCTGTTATTTTCAGGCTGGAAAGTTTAACATCATCCCCACAATAATTAATATTGGCTCCGGTCTTGCTTTAATGGGAGCTGTAAGTATTAATTTTGCATTCTCACCAGGGAAGCAAAGGTTTTGCACCAGCAGTCCAATAGCTTTTCTTCAGAATCTGTGGATGTTTAACCATGTATTGCTGGTTTTGAAACTTATTTTAAATAAGTATCTCAGTGGAACATGAGTAATACCTTGTCCAAGACATGCAAATCAGGTTGTTACCTTTGAGGTATGCCTTGTATTTTGTTTCCCAGTGAGGCTTGAGAGAATTTTTAGTCCCCCAAAAAAAAAAAAAAAATGGATTCCTCTCATAAACAATACTTACTTTTCAGGGTGCCTTCTTCTGTGACCTGATACTTCTGTACCTGATCAAACAGAGCACGTTCTACAGAGAGAAGAAGTTTGAATTGACAAAGTATGCTTTTACGGTGTTGTATGCATACCCTCACATATTGAGGGATATATTCTTTATTTCACATTTTTGATTCTTCATAGATTGATGATTTTTATGTTTCATATTTTTATATTTATTGATATGTTTTCAGTTATATTTCACTGTGAAAGGAGTCACTGATGTTAAACAATATGTTTTATGTTAAACAATATGTTTAGTAAGGACTGACAAAGAAATATATTTTGTGAAATGATAGAGAACAATTGTTCAGATCTTGCATAACAAGTTACCTTGGTACCTTTAAATATATTTCTTCATTATGAGTAAAGATAAAGAAATGTCTACAGAAATGGAAAGATTTTAGGTTCTTGAGTATATTATTGCGCAATACTGTAGTGCAGTGAGAGTTGGTTTTCAGCTATCTGTAGCTAATAATTGCTCTATTCAAGTACTGCAGTTATTTGGATAATATGTGGTCAATTTAAGATTGATGAGTTATTTGCTATATTTTCTGACTCCACTAGATGGTGTTCTCTGTACAAAAAGGGTAAAAAAAAAAAAAAAAAAAATGTCCCAGAGAAAAACAACAGCACCATGTAGTGGGGTCAAAAATACAGCAAACGGTTCACGAAGCTTCATTTGGTCATCACTATGGATAATGCAATATGCTGACATGAGTATATAAACAGTTGAGGAGAGTGGATAGATACAAGTGTTTGCAGATTTACAAGAAATTAGTGTCCTCACCTGTTTCTTTGCAGAAAGGATAAAAGCAAGAAGGATATAGATGGGGCAGATGGACAGAAGAATCCTGTGAAATAGATCTTGCAGGATAGAAGGTGTCCTCAGCAAGGCCACCAGAAGTGAATGTCATACTAGGGGCTTTCTGGAACTCCAATACCAATGCAGGAAGAGGAAGTACTTACACATTCATCTATTAGCATGTCAGCACTCCCATCAACACTCTGAGCACCAAATAGATGGTATGGTTTTGGGGATCCCCAAAGGATTGGACAACAGAAGTAGTAAGCTTGGTGTGAAGTTCCATTGCGAGGTAATCATGGAACAGAATTTGCAGCAAAAACATTACTCTCGTTCACTCTCTCAATCAGAACCAAAATAGACCCAGTTTAACTGGCAGCAGAGATACAGGCATGGCTTTTAGATGGGATGTACTGTGCTCACGCTGATTGCACTTTTAGTAGATAAGAACCATGAACCCTGAATGCTTTTTGATATGAGCATTTTGTAAGTGAAACAACATCAGACTGCATTCCCCAAATGTCAAGCCTATAACTTGCGCCACAAGGGCGTTAATCTGTGTATAATTAATGTCATTGCTGTGTGCTTATTGTATACAAAATTAAAGCATTCCCTTTCATATGTCTGAGAAAACCTGTTCTGATTAAACAATTGTTTGTAAACGTGGCCTGAGGCCACGTGTTCACTGAAATGGATCATGCTAAATACTGTGAGCTTCACCAAGGTCAGATGCGTTTGTTCCCTCAACGTTTTAGAGGCTGCATAAACAATATAAGTTAATACAGAATCTATTGTACCAATACTTAGAATATGCAAATGAATTCACATAAGAACAAGTTTCAATTGGCAGAAAGAATATCCACTTACTAACCAAACTACAAAGGAGGATTATTGGAACTGTAACTTTTTTATTCCATGTCACTTGTTTCACACTCGCCAATCTGTACAATTTCTAGAAGTGAATGGATCTTTTGGAAATGTAAAAGATAAATGTATGTTTACCTGAATGTTCTGAGTCCTTGTTGTGACATTTTGGAAGCTACACTTGTGCATTTATTACGTGCCACTTATATGCCAATTTGCAGAATCTTTCTCCTCCAGTTAGATGGTTAACTGCATGTCATAATGTTCATTTGTAAATATATTATGTATGTTTGTATTTGGTATGCTTTACATTAAGTGCACCTTCGTAATGCATTCATAGAACATTCATAAGCAGCATGCAAGTACACTTCAACATCCAAACATCCCTTAACAGCTTTAATATACAATAATAACAAACATTACATGAATATACAATTATGTTTGTTATTTATATTACAGCTGATAAGGGATGTTAGGATGTTAAGGTATACATGCATGATGTTTATGAATGTTTTACGAATACTTAGTGAACACATTATGAAGGTGTACTGAACGTTCATATATTATGCAATATAAAAACATTATGAAGATGCCGTTAATGTGAAGCATTCCCGCATATTCTAAATATCTCTGTTCTATGTATTCCTGATTTGGGGGGGCAGCACCATGGTGCAGTGGTTCGAGTGTTTGTGTTTCCACCATGGCCCCATGTGTGTGGAGTTTGCATGTTCTCCCCATGTCATTGTGGAGGTTCCTTTGAGTACTCCGGTTTACACCCACACCCCAAAAACATGCTGAGGCTAATTGGAGTTACCAAATTGCCCGTAGGTGTATGAGTGAATGGTGTGTGAGTGTGCCCTGTGATGGGTTAGTGCCCCATCCTAGGTTGTTCTCTGCCTTGCACCTGTAGCCTCAAGATTAAGCTCCAGACCCCCCATCACCCTGAATATGACAAGTGGTTATAGAAAATGGATGGATGGTATTCCTCATTTGCACTATGACTGTTACGTATCCAGATACAGGCGCGGACCCAGATATGCGAGGAAAAGCAAATTTATTCACACAAGCAGAAAATAAGGAGCGCCAGCTCCAAGGAGCGAAAGCTCCGGCATGCTCAGCTGCTCTAACCTGGGCAGCGGATAGGGAAAGCAGAGAAGCGGCGCTCCGGGGTAGCATGGTGTCCGAATCGAAAGGCGAGACACTTGGTCGTGAGGCAGGCAGGGAGGCCATTGTCCGGGAAGTCAGTCTGATGAAGAAGGACAGGACAGACACCAAACGCCGGGCTCAGCAGGGAAGGTAGGTTACGGACAGGAACGGGGCTGTGGACGGAGAGTAAACACGAGGTAGGCAAAACAGAAGGTGAGTAAACGGGAAATGGGAGAGCGGGGAGACGAGAGACGAATAGTTGCTTGGTAAGGCTGAAGAAGAACATCGGGCACAATACTTTGCAAGGAAGAGTAGGCTCTTTCTTCCTTTTACCCTTGCGTTGATTAAGTTGGATGTGTTACACCTGGTTGGTCACGCCCGCTGGAGGCGTGGACGTGACAGAGCCCCCCTCTTGACGGCCGCCTCCAGGAGGCCTCCGCCGCTTACGGGGACGTCCTCTGGCTCGTGGTGCCGGCTTGAAGGGATGCGCTTGATGGAATGCGTTGGTTAAGGCCGCATCTTCCACTTCAGTGGCCGACACCCAGCTACGTCCCTCCGGGCCTGTCCCTTCCCAGTCCACCAGATACTGCAGGCGACCCCATCGTCGTTGAGAATCCAGGATGCTGGAGATCATGCAGGTAGGTGCAGCGGGTGGTACGGGCGGTGTGTCTTCCAGGGGTTGATCGGTCGGACGTAGAGGGCTGTATTTGACAGGTTTCAATAAGCAAATGTGAAAAGTGGGAGAGATGCGATATACCTTGGGCAAATGCAGCCGAACGGAGACCGGCCCCACACGTTGCAACACTGGGAATGGGCCGATATATCTGGCGTTGAACTTGCGACAGTCTGGGATCCGAAGGTTCTTAGTGGACAACCACACCTTCTGCCCCACTCGGAAGGGAAACCCCGGGCGCCGATGTCAGTCGGCCTTCGTCTTCATTCCCTCAGCTTGGGACCGCAGCACCTGTTGGACCGACCTCCAGGCTTTCCGACTCTCCTGGAACCAGGTCTCGACGGAGGGGATGGTTCCTACAGGTGCGTCCCACGGGAAGAGAGGTGGCTGGAAACCTAAAACACACTGGAATGGCGAGATATTGGTGGTAGGATGGATCCGGGAGTTGATGGAATACTCGGCCCAGACGAGAACGTTGGACCACTTGGTAGGATCGGCGCGAACCAGCAATCGTAATGCCTTGGCCACCTCTCTGTTGGTCCGCTCAGCCAAGCCGTTGGATTGAGGATGATAAGCGGAGGTAAGACTTAGGGAGATGTTTAATTTGGCACAGAATTCTCGAAACACTCGGGAAGCGAATTGTGGACCTCAGTCTGATATTAAATCCTCGGGGATCCCAGTGAATCTGAAAAGCTCCTGGATCAGCACTTCAGAGAGCTCGGCAGCCATCAGTAGTTTGGGCAGGGCCACCAGCCGACACATTTTGGAAAACCTATCTACGATGGTGAGTATGACCGTCTTACCTCCCGACCTTGGCAGATCCGTGATGAAATCCATTGCGACATGAGACCAGGGCCGGCTGGGCACTGGCAGGGGTTGTAGCAAACCTGAGGGTGAGTGACTTGGGCTTTTGCACTGGGCACAGTCGTTGCAACTCTCTACGAAGGTTTGGACCTCCCTTCGCCACCCCGGCCACCAGTATCGGCGCTCTACCAGTCGTTGGGTGGCAACAATCCCCGGATAGCCGGTACCTGGTTGGGCATGAATCCACAACAACAGATCAGGACGTAAAGCCCGGGAGACATACAATTTACCCGGAGGACAGTCGGGATAGGCCTTGCGGTGTTCGTTCTCTGCCTGGATAGCGTCTTCTAACCCCCCGGTAATCGTGGACACGAAGCACGCAGGGTTCAAGATCGGTGAGGAGTGTTCTACACTTTCTGGAGGATCGAAATGTCTGGATAAGGCATCAGCCTTTGTGTTCCGTTTCCCAGGTAGGTAGCTAACCCGGAACGAGAACCGAGCAAAGCACTGGGCCCAGCGTGCTTGTCGAGCAGACAGTCTTTTCGCCGACTGCAGGTACTCCAGGTTTTTATGGTCAGTGAGTACCAAGAAAGGATGCCTTGCCCCTTCCAGCCAGTGCCGCCATTCTTCCAAGACCAGCTTGATAGCTAGAAGTTCACGTTCCCCCACCTCATAATTCCGTTCTGCAGCTGAGAGCTTGCAGGAGAAGTAGGCGCAGGGATGACGCCGTCCCGTTTGGGGGTCACGCTGAATGAGGACAGCTCCCACGCCGGCCTCTGAGGCGTCCACCTCTACCTCGAAGGGCAATTCTGGACCTGGCTGCTTCAACACAGGAGCGGAACAAAAGGCCTCCTTCAATCTGTCAAAAGCTTGCTGCTCTACAGATGTCCACACGATCCGGGCTGGTTTACCCCGAGTGAGGGAAGTGAGGGGGGCGGCTACCTGGCTGAAGTTGCGAATGAAGCGTTGGTAGAAGTTAGCGAAGCCCAGGAACCGCTGCAGCTCCCGCAAGGTCCTGGGGCGCGGCCAGTCACGGATCGCAGAGGTTTTCTGTTCTTCCATCGCCACCTCTCCGGGACGGATGCCATAGCCAAGGAATTCGCACTTCTCCCCTTTGACATACAGGTGGTGCTCCCGCAACCGTTGCAGGACCTGTTTAACATGCTGAATGTGCACCTCCTCCAAGGGGGAGTAGATCAGGATGTCATCTATGTACACCACCACAAACTTAATCGAGCATGTCATGAAATACGTGGTTCATGAAAGACTGAAAAATGGAAGGGCTGTTGGCTAACCCGTACGGCATCACCAGGTACTCATATTGTCCCCTACTGGTAATAAATGAGGTCTTCCACTCATCATCCTCCTTTATACGCACCAGATTGTATGCGCTCCGCAGATCCAGCTTGGTAAATATGGTGGCGGTTCTAAGCTGCTCTAGCGCTGATGGGATCAAGGGGAGAGGTTCCCTCCGTTTCACGGTGACGCCGTTCAAGGCCCGGTAATCAATTACCGGCCGGAGCCCTCCATCTTTCTTCTTAATGAAGAAGAATCCGGCCGTGACTGGGGAGGTAGAGGGGCGGATGATACCTTGCCTTACCCCTTCGCAAATACATTCCTCCAGGGAGTCCTGTTCTTGCAGGGACACTGGGTATAACAGTCCTCGGGGGAGCTGAGCACCCTCCAACAGGTCGATAGTGCAGTCGCTCTCTCGATGGGGGGGGTAGGCGGAAAGCCTTCTCCTTACTAAAAACATCCAGGTAACTCCTGTACTCCTGGGGTACGACTGCCAGGTTCTCAGGCTCTGGAATTTCGACTCCTGTGGCTATACAGGGGAGAGATAAGCACTCGAGATGACAACCATCAGACCAGGATTCTATCTCCCCTGTCCTCCAGTTAAGTCGGGGGTTATGCCGTCGCAACCAGGGAAGGCCCAGGATCAAGGGGTCCTTAGCACGACTTAGTACATACAGCTCTATGTCCTCCACATGGACCGCCCCTGTCTACAACCAACATGGGTGTGTACCCCTCCACCATCCGTTCACCAGTTACACAATGCATGGACAAAGGAGTGGGTAAGTTATGTACTGGGACCCGTAAGCGCCGCACCAAGCCCGCATCCAGGAAGTTCCCAGCAGCTCCGCTATCAATAAGGGCTTGAACCACCATGCTTTCTTCTCCCCAGCTGAGAGTGACAGGAACGGAAAACTGGGTGAGAGTGGAGGGATAGAAGGACTACCTACCGGAGGGGGTCTGTCGTCGGATCGGGGTCTGATGGGACATGTTGCAATGACGTGCTCTGAAGAACCGCAGTACAGGCACAAGCCTCCTTGTGTTCTTCTTCTCTCAGCAGGGGTAAGCGGTGAGTGTCCCAGCTGCATGGGTTCGGCTGTAGCCGTGGCTGGTCTCTCCGGCTCCACAGGAGTACGTCTACGCCGGCCTGTCGAAGAAGTTCATCAAAGGAGGGCGCCTCTCCGTGGGCCGACAATTCGTCTTGCAAGTCGGGGTTGAGGGCCCGTAAGAAGATTGCCTGCAGACAATCGTCGGGCCAGCGGAGTGCTGCGGCTATGGTACGGAATTCCAAAGAGAAGTCAGCAGCGGTGCGGTTCCCTTGACGACATTCCAGCAGGCGCCACCCTGGCCTTCTCCCCACTGCCAGGTGGTTGAACACTTCGATAAGGGCTTGATGGAATTCACGTGCCGATTGCAGAAGGGGGCTGCCGTCAGACCACAATGCCTCAGCCCAATCGCGCGCTCTTCCGGTGAACAAGGAAAAGGTAAAACGCACCTCAGCTCCAGGCAAAGTAAACATCTCCGGGTGTTCTTCCACATATATGCCAACCTGCATCAAAAACCCACGACAATGATCTGGGTTACCATCATACCTTTCTGGCATGGCGATCGGCAGGGCAGCGTCGCGAGGAGGGGAGGCAGGAAGAGGCACTTGAGCTGCTTGAGAGGATAGCAGCTGTTCGACGGCGGCAATCCGGCTTTCGAGGTTCCTCGCTGCGTCCATTCTAAAGGCGAAGTATTCTGTTACGTATCCAGATACAGGCGCGAACCCAGATATGCGAGGAAAAGCAGGTTTATTCACACAAGCAGAAAATAAGGAGCGCCGGCGTGCTCAGCTGCTCTAAGCTGGGCAGCGGATAGGGAAAGCGAAGAAGCGGCGCTCTGGGGTAGCACGGTGTCCGAATCAAAAGGCGAGACTCTTGGTCGTGAGGCAGGCAGAGAGGTCGTTGTCCGGGAAGTCAGTCTGATGAAGGAGGACAGGACGGACACACGAAGGGGAGGCGGGACACCAAACGCCGGGCTCAGCAGGGAAAGTAGGTTACGGACGGGAACGGGGCTGTGGATGGCGAGTAAACACGAGGTAGGCAAAACAGAAGGTGAGTAAACAGGAAATGGGAGAGCGGGGAGACGAGAGACGAATAGTTGCTTGGTAAGGTTCGAGAAGAACATCGACACAATACTTTGCAAGGAAGAGTAGGCTCTTTCTTCCTTTTACCCTTGCGTTGATTAATTTGGATGTGTTACACCTGGTTGGTCACGCCCGCCAGAGGCGTGGACATGACAATGACTAACATTTTCTGTGATGTAATAGAACTGTAAAATCGTGTATATGGAGCCCCAGAGGGACCGCAGACAGTATTTTGTGTGGCCACAATGCATTAAACCGTGAGCAGACAAGCCAGCTGCCATTTCCTCCTTTTGCTGCCACACAGTGCTGCTGCTTCATTTCTGGCACAGTTTGTCTGAAAATAAAACCAGGTGTAGATCTTCATCCCATATAATGTTGTGAAATAGTATCCATCAAAATACCTTTTGACTTATCACATTCACAAGATCAAATGTTATCTGCTTTTTAAAAATATATATAATTTCCAGTTAGGTACCCATACAATGCCCTGCTTGTTAAGACAATAACTCAAAACACATTTATGGATCTTTTTCAATCATTGTCATGCCTTTTGACATTTTTTCTCACTTTCTCTCTGCTAAACTGCCAGTGATTTTTAAGTACAGAGAACATCAAAACACCCCAGTCTTTAAAATTATCCTCTCAACAACTCTGCATTGGTCTTTAAGAAAAAAATGGTTTGAGAGTTTTTAATGGCTGCAGTACTCTGTATAAATGCAGTTATGGTAGATGTATGTTGGTTGATACAGTAATTATATGTGGGTTAGCCTGTAAATATTATTTTCAAAATGCTCGGAGTTTGGCTTTGTAGAAGAGTAATAAAAAATACCTTGGGCCCCAGTAAAATGGTCCAGGAAAAGACTTGAATATATTAGGTTGTGCCAGAACTTAGAAATGCCTCTGAGTGTACCTCTTCCCTCTCCCTTCTCTCTGTAATCCTTTTTGAATAAAAGCATCAGTAAAGAACTTAAATGTACATCCTGCACACAAAAGATAAAAACTCCCAACGCCCCCTCCAGACTTCTGCATTTACCATAAGTGTATGTAACAAACACTTTTGGTTATAGTGCAAATGAAAAATTAATACAAAAAAATTTAACAAAATATAAACATGATATTCAAACACGGAGATTAAAACACATACTACCAAATATAAGCAACTTCTTAATTGGTGCTGAGAGATTCTGAAAATTGTCATATAAATGGAACATGAAATAAATGATTAAGTATTGTCAGACCTACACGCTACAAAAATTCTGAGCATTTAGATAAAAATACCTTTAACTTTTACATTTCCAGGTGATCCATTTCTAGTAGTACAATTGCACAAGCTGCTGAGTGTGGGATAAGTATGGATTAGATGGCCGGACCAAATGACAGGTCAATGCTGTCATTCCCAACAGCACATAGCCTTGCTGGAAGGTTGAATCATAGGCTACAGCAACAAAACCATGTTTTACAGCAGTCTGACTGGCCTGTGGTTATGTAGCCCCACACATTACTCACATGATCATCGTCAAAATAATCTAGCATTTGTGTCACAGCAGCCCGTTTGTAGGTTTACACCAGACATGATAGTCTTCGTTCAAATCCTGCATCGACAGGTCCTGGCCGCCCAGCACCCTGTCGGTGGTTCATGGTTCATCACTCCTTGAACCACTCTCAGTAAAAGTTCACCATGGCTGAACTACAAAGGTGTAAATCACAGGCCCAACATGATTCGATTCCATTACAATTATTGAGGGAATGATTTTATGCATTAGGAAATCTTTCATTTCTATCAAAATTTGATCAATAATTTGATTATTGTAAACCCTTAACTGAAAAAAAAAAAATCACATTACTATGGGAATTCAATTACACAATATTGACGGAATACAAAGAAAACAGAATCTCAGAACATTGATTATTATACTAAACAGTGAGCACACACCAGTGTAAAATTGTCAAAAACCCAACTACTGAACTGTACAGAAAATAAAAATGTATTTAAACATTAAGGAAAGCGCTGCCTGATGGGGGGGGGGGGGGGGGGGGGGGGGCCCCCCAAAAAATTGAAAAAAAAAAATATTTTTTTTTTTATTTAAAAGTTTAAAAAAAAAAAAAAAATTAAAAAAAAAAAAAAAAAAAAACGA
>JABFEA020000039.1:16922576-16948713 GCA_019775915.2 Cyphomyrus plagiostoma | reverse complement strand
TCCCATTCTGACATTCAGTTTGGAGTTCAGGAGATTGTCTTGACCAGGACCACACCCCTAAATGCATTGAAGCAACTACCATGTGATTGGTTGATTAGATATTTGCATTAATAAGAAATTGAACAGCTGTTCCTAATAATCCTTTAGGTGAGTGTATATGTCTATTATTGTGTGTTGTGTTCTTGATTTGCCCTTAGACATTCTGTATAATCAGTCTGTTCTGTTTCTTCTTGAAATGCTAATAAAGAAATTGTTAAAAAGAAAGATGCAATAAACAGCAGTAAATATGTGTAGGTGAAGTTTCATATCAATATGCAAAGGACAATTGGG
This sequence comes from Cyphomyrus plagiostoma, assembly GCA_019775915.2. Taxonomy (NCBI): domain Eukaryota; kingdom Metazoa; phylum Chordata; class Actinopteri; order Osteoglossiformes; family Mormyridae; genus Cyphomyrus; species Cyphomyrus plagiostoma. The sequence continues at coordinate 16,948,383 of JABFEA020000039.1, read as the reverse complement.
AATGTAAACAATTATGGGTGAATGCAGAAATGTTTCCTCGTTGTCATCGCAGATCTTTTAATACAGAATTGATTCAATAGAAAAATATAAAAACAAAAATTTTAAGTATACAAATTTTAGGTATTTTTATACAAAGATCAGAACTAGGTGAAATAGGTATACAAATTTTAGGTATTTTTATACAAAGATCAGAACTGCCATGAAACTTTTACGTGGAAGGAAAAGTACCTGCTGTTAATCAGAAGAGAAACTTCTATAGCCATTAGCCTTGCATTCGGTTGGAGTCTAATAGAGTCACGTTAATGTACCTCAAGAAGCAGATGTTTAGAAGTGGTTCAAAGAAGTGAGAGTCATCAAAAAACAGCCAGGTCAGGCTTATCTGGTCTAGAACAGAAGCAGTGCAACTGCTAAGTGACCGGGGCCTTTAGTAAAGCCAAACGACAGAAAATGGACAGAAACAAACATTCACAACCCGTTTACACTCCTCTAAATCCAATTCTTCTCAACCAGAGTTTCTCAACCTTTCCAACCACAAGGCTCAGCTATTCATCATTTATTCATTGCTCATAACTGCAGCAAATCTGACACCTACGGCAGGAATCACAGGTGAGTTGCATGCACAGACCGCACCCCGCACAAATCACATGTATCAGTATTATAGAACAAAACAGAAGTCAAACCAACAACCCTTACAATGTGAGAACAGCTAAGAGCTAAGCTAATTAATTAACAGTTAATTAAGAAAGGTTGTGTCCCTCTGCGGATGAGATTGGCCACCCCTGTGCTAAACAAATGTAAACAAATGTAAACAAGCATTAAATAATGGAAGCTGATTTACTGAACAGACAAGTAAGTGCTGAACCAAATACAACTAGCTGGGTAGCTGAAATATGTCACAAATTATTGCAGAAAATTGGGATATGTGAAAATCAATTAATTTCTATGTACCTGTACTCAAAAAAGTAAAGAAGTAAAATAAAATTATGTTAATTGAAACCAGTGCAACGGTAGCTTCCACTAAATATCAAGTCTGAAGGATGAACATTTGTAAAATAAAGATATGGTTTCATCTTTTCCGTTTTACTGATGAGCTCCCTTTGTGCATACATGAGTAATAAATCAAAGTACACTGACATATACATTTAATCAAAATGTAAGACTACTTTCACAAAGCTCTGTCCTTAAGCAAATAATTATTAGCATAGCTGTTGGTTCCTTTTGGTACAGGTTGTAATGAATTCCTATATAATCACCATAAAATGCACAAAGTTGCATACTTAGTATTAGCTACACTGTGGCCAGCAATTAATTAGCTAAACATTCCAGTCCTGTGGTGAGCTTAATTGTTCACACCACTGCTTTGATGACTGGCTGCATTTTAGATGCACTGGGATCAGGAAAATGAGCCATGCAAGATGTTTGTACACACTGACTCAGCACAGAGAGGATGGGGGGGGTGTGTCTAGTCAGCCACAGAATGGGCGGGGGGCTTTGCTGGCTGGGCAAGAGAAGCTCAGCCAGCAGATTGCTACCGTTTTCCTAATTGCTGGCAGGATTTATCAGCGATACAGTAGAGTGCAGAGTGGTGGGGGTGGTGAGAAGAGTTTTAGATCAACTACCAGTTCAGTCAGCCACAAAGGAAGACGCTGAGGACAGAACACCCATGATGGGAGCCAGCGAACTGGCATGAAGTGGTGGAAGCTCTGCTCCAATTCTGAGAAACAGGGTGAAAGACTAATGAAGCAAAAGGTACATAATTAACACAGCATGGGCAGAGTGCATGGCTCAGTGGATTAGGGCGCTGTGCCTGTCAGCAGAAGGCTGCCACTGGACAGCGGAATGATTTTATCGTTGGGTGGCTGGGTCTCGGAGCAAAGCCCTTTACCTCAGTTTCTCCAGGTACTGGCTGACCCGGCTTTCTCAACCCGTATGTCACCTTGGAGAAAAGTCTCAGCTAAATAAATGCAAACATGCATCTTACTTAAGCTTACAACCAGTAGCATCATAAACAGATGATACAAAGACTGTGATCATAGCCTGACTACGGCAAAAGGCATCAAATAGATTTTAAAAATCAGCTATTCAAAAATCAGACCTATTAGGAGTCACATAAACTAGCACTGTATATAGTCGGAGTTACTAGGCTATCCAGCTAGAAAATTAAAAATCTCATTTCCCTTTTAAGCATTATCACATTTTCTTTTTTTTTATAAATTAGTCATTTTTGTTCATTAGATTAATTTATATTACATTTATAAGCAGGGGTGCACATAACTGGTATGCAAGTACGCATTCACCTTTAACAATGATACGTGCGACAATCAATTGTTTGTAAAAGCGTGAATGCGTACTTATTTTATGTGCATTTGCACTGCTATGAAAACAAAATACAATGGATTTAAATCTTTATATTCTAACTTGACTGCATTTGCAGTATATGGGTTGAAATGCGAGGTATTTTCTTGTCATAGTAATGCAGATGGACATAAAATAAGTACGCATTTGCGATTTCACAAACAATCAACTGTCGCACGTGCTGTTTTTAAAGGAGAATGTGTACTTGCATACCAGTTATGTGCACCCCTGATTATAAGGCACCTAGAAAACTGCTTTACATGTGTTACCTTGTATATGTATTCATATCTCAGAACCATTAAGTAAATAATAAAGAAAAGACAAAGTCAATTCAATATTCAATTCGATTCAAGGTCATATTTTAAGTCAAGCAATTTTCCTCATGTCCTAATTACATGAAAACATAATTATTTTAATTAAAAATGAAATGGGGAACAGAATTTGCCTTTACTGCAACCTTGACCTGGGATTCCTTTGAAAAGCCACATCTGCCATTACACTGAGGATGAATGAGTCCAAATGTCGAAAAGTAGCTTCCCATGCAAAAACCCACTAATTTCTGCCTCTCTGTGATGATGAATGTTTCCAGCTAAATTCCAAATGCCACCCAGACTTGCTGAGATCTGCCTGAACATCACACCAGGCCTGCATAAAGAATGGAATTCTTAGCTCATGATACAGAAACGCATGAGGAGCAGTACTTCAGATTTAGCACAGTGAAGTGGCACCAGTCAAGGCCATTTCCTTTCTCTGCAATCCCAGACATTAGCACAGCAAATAAGCCTGCCGCCCACCTCCTCAGCATGGGGCACGTTCCGGAGAGGGTATGTCGAGTTCCTGGGTTGAGAGCTGTGCCCTCGACATAAAAACAGGACACTGTGTGACTTTCCACTTAAAATATAGTTGACAATATAACAGCATGAAATTAAAATACAACTGGTGCCAGCAGCACTGAATCAAAGTAAAATGAAGGGGAAGATATCAGCAGCGCTTCAGGATTTATTGGTCGACAAGGTCGACTGAAGTACTAACAACAAATTTGTAGTTATGCTTCCTATTTCTGAGGAAGTAGCACCAGTGATGTTGCTTACAGGGCTGCTTTTGTAACATATTCTTACCGGCCTTTTCTGGAACCAATGCGACACTTAGTACTAGGATAATGAGGGTCATTTGCAGGAGCTTGCTACACCACGAAAGCGGTTCAAAGGACGGGGCAGGAAGGCAAGGACAGAACTTACATTTCTGAAGTCCAGTGTTCATCTGCGAGTGGGAAAGCAGCTGGAATGGGAGGTCACCGGGGGCTGGCAGACACACCAGCATTGCACGGCGCCTCCTACTGCACCATGGATGTCTCAGCCCACGTCACACTGCAGACGACACAGAGCCCAGAGCCGTCAGGGAGCAGCTTCTCCAGGGGGCCTAAAAAGGCAACTTTAGAATTGACAAATCATCAAAATCCATTTGTTTGAACATAACTAGGCCCTCACATCCTCATATTTGATACACATACCTTCCAGAGCTCAGAAATATGTTTTGTTGATTTTTTTTTTTTTCCCTTTTCAGATGCAGTAAATTTTTCCACACCATGGGTAGGCAAAAATGATAATTCTGAGCGTTTCCTAACAACCTGTTCCTTTTTTTTATTATTACAGCTACATCGTTCATCTAGCTCAGTGGGAAGCTCAGAAAGAGTGCTTTTTCATCACATGGAATTCAACTTATGCAAAAGTCTAAGTTTATCTTTTTTCAAGGTCAAAGTTCATCTTGTGGACTGCATTTTTTTTTTTTACTCCATTCAATTATGAAAGAACAGTGAAGGGCTTGGGGCAAATAGTCCATTTTTTATAACAAAGTTTATTTTTTTATAATGAACTTCCATAGCATTTCGGTGCAACTTGTATACAAAACAGTGACCAGACAAGCTAAAAATGCAATTTTTAAGCCTCAAGAAAAGGCATGTGGGGTGGGTTCTCCTTTGTACTGCAAGATGAAATTGAGTCATACCATTGGTCAGATTTGTAGGGCACATTAAACTGGTTTATACCACAGTTTTAGTAAATACGGTTTTCATTTTGGTCCAGAGATGTCACAAGGGTGGTGATTATTTTCATGCAACCGCACAGCCTAATAACAGTTCTATATTAATGCATTTTAATGTTTTATTAAGCATGTAATTATGTGGCTGGGCAATCAATTGAAAATTAATCAAAACCGAAATCTAGTTGACGTAATTTTGCCAATGTTGATTTAAAAACAAGATTTTTATAAAATTAACACTTAAAAAAAAAAAAAAAAATTAAATCTGTTAATTTTTTCCCCAGTGCGTGTTCATGTAATGTCCCCTTAAAACAAACATACTACCACATGTGTTGTCACGTGACTCCACCCCATCCAGTCCGTAACATGGAGGTGAACTCAAACATCAAGCCGACCGAGCAACTCGAGCAGCTTGTACCAGAGAAAAATGCCCTGTACACTGTTTGGCCACAGCGACACAGTTTCAGCGACCAAAGGTACCACCAATTTTCAGCATTAGCAATATTTAAAACAGTGGAAACTGCTTATAATCAAGGTTATAGTGCTCAACTGCTTATAAAGATCAAAAATTTGGGACAGAATCAATCCTGTACAAATAGTGTTTAAATAATTTACTTATAGTATATGGAAAAATAAAATTATGGTAATTTTTTTATTTTTTACCCTTGTGGTAACCCAAAACCGAGCCAATGAGATGCAGTAGCAAAACTACAATAATCTATATGTTATGTACTGTATTATAGCGTAATTGAATTAAATACAGTTTAGTAATTTAATTTGTGCAGTACTGTAGTTTGAAAAGTGTTCGAAACAGTTGTACTGCATTTTTAAATCGTCAAAAAATACGATGCTGTCGGCTTTATTAAGCTATCTTCGTGTAATAAATATACAAATGTCATTTAGAGTGTAATCTGCTTGAGACAAAGAAAAAGGGAACTGATTATAATGATCACCCACTTATAGTGATCAATTTCACCAAAACAGGCATGATCACTATAAACGGTTTGTTTTGTTTGCAAGAAATGCTAATTGTTTTCAACGTTTTTAGGGAACTTGCTTTTCACATTAAAACATAAATGTGAACTTTTCATAAGACATTTTCATTTCAAGTGATTTTTGCTTTGATTTCAATTGTTCAAAATATTCAATAAATAACCATAAATGGTTCATGTGTGTCTCTTGCAATTTTTAAAACAAAACAAAAATAATCGTCCATTAATCATTATCAAGGTAAAATGTTCAATTAATTATGATATTGATTTGAGGTCATATCGCCCAGCCCAATGTTAATATGAAAGCCTCATACATAAGCAGTCATGCATATCACCATAATTTTCCTAGGTTTTTAAAACAAATGTGTGTTTCCATAGTAACTTACCAAATTTGCTGCTTCCAGTGAGTATCCTGACCAGACGTTGCATTGTTTTAGGGACTATATTTTTAATAGCACATGGCAACATTGTTAAATGCTAACAAATTAATTTCTTCTGAAAAATAGTCTATTATTAATTTTTTGTTTGTTAGTCGGGGCATTTTGAGTTATGCAGTTATGCAAAAATAATGTGCCCCAACTTACACCAAGCTGTCATTGATTATTTTCATATAACCACACACCTCGGCGTGGTTTATCCCATACTTATTGCCTACTACCTAAGAGAAGGGGAGATCCAAACCCAAAACCCTATTTCATTAGTGACCCTTGATCAAACTACCACCATTCTGTGCCATTCATCAAATCCTGATTGATAAACTGAAGCTGGATTACTCCAGGTTAACCAAAATAGTTTATTTTTCAAATTCCTGAGCAGCACAATATAAAAACAGGATAAACTTCAGAAATTTAAATCACCATGAACATGACTTCAGGATAAAAGCGGAGTGCCATTTTTTGTGACTCCCAACAGAATGTGCACGTGGGCAGGAGGAACAGGGAAAAGTATCATCAGGACGGCTAACCACAGCAAGGTCGAAGTGACAGATCGTTATTGGACTGAATGGAATTCTGAACACTATAACAAATCCACACTGACTAAGCTAAATGGGTGTTTTAATATGCGTGGAACACCTGCCTTAACCTTTGATAGAGTAAGAAAACTGGGTGTAGATTTATATTATATGGCCAAAAGGATGTGGTCACCCCAATTAATCAGGAATTTCCAATTTAATCCACACTCAGTGCTGACACAGATGTACAAATAAGCACTCAGTTATGAAAACTCCAGCAACAATCATTATCAGCAGAATGGGTGGCTGTTGTACAGGAGTGTTTAGTGACTTTCTACTTGGCGTCATCATAGAACGCCATCTTTCCAACAAGTGAGTTCGCCACATTTCTGCCCTGGTCAACTACAAAGTGGCATCACTGTGAAAAATAAAACATGTGGAAACGAGTTCAATTGCGAGTCACAGAAACAGAAGGTCACAGAAAGGGGCCTATTCACTCAACCTGAATGGCAGAAAATCCAGCAATGTTGCTACACCTAATGGAAAGATTAGTCAAAAAAAAGAGGCAATAAAAGCAACAATGAACTGACCAACTTCATAGTCATACCCTTAGTGTCATAATGATATGCTGGACAAGCTGATGTCCGCATACTATTAGCCAAATAGCTATTTTTGTTCTTGTTAATCAATCTGCAAACTTTCAGTGCAGTCTGCCTAAAGATGATAGATTCATCATTATTAGTGAGCTAGAAAATGCTGATTTTCAATGAGTGTGAAGTCTGCTTGGCCTGCATGATGCTTTTAATCAGAACAAAGCTATGGAACATCCAGGTCTGATGGACTGGTCGTGCCATTTGGAATATGTGCTGGAGTCTTTCCCGTCATTCATTTCTCTGAGAAGAGCACAAGTAGCAGGTCAGTGTTTTTCATACAAGTAGTATTCATACATATGTATTTCATATTACATCACTGTTTTTTAAAACCAAATGCAATAAGGAATGCAGTTGACTTTGCAAAAAGACACAAAAGTTGAACGTAATAATTACAATGAAAAACACTATTTTCTGAGTTTTCTACCAAACTGCAGCTGCGCCATATAGCTATAAATAATAAAAAGCTACAGATAATTAGAAAACACATTTTTGTCTACCCACAGTGTAGAAAAGGTACTATATCTCAAAGCGAATTTGAAACAATTCTTGAGCTCTGGATGGTGTCTGTAATTCATTGCATCAAAATAAAAAATGCAAAACCTTTTACGTTGAATAAAAATGGAATGACCCTGCTAATTTTCCTGTGAGTCCTTGGAGGAAAAAAAAACTTTAATGGCATTATAAATGAATATAACCAATATTTTATGAATAACCCATTTTCCATTTCAAAGTTATTTTTCATCATTGATTCCTAATGAAAATGAATTACGTCAAATACACCACAGAATGTCAAAATGGCGATTAGCAATTTCATGTAACTACGCAAGATTAGGTTCCAATAGAGCTTATGGCAACAAAAGCAGACTTTGCGTTTCATCATGCAGAATAATTCTACAAATAATAAATACTAAAAACATATAAAGATTTAAATATAGTAATACATTAAATATCCAAGAAAATACATTGCATTACTAATGACCGACAGTACACACATTTAATGCTTCATTTAAGCTGCACTGGTTCATTGCTTTATACACTACAACCAATATTCATGCTATGTAACCATCTCCTTAGCTAGTATTGGATATCTTCTAAAAGAACAGTGTGTCCCAAAACCACTGAAACAGGCATTTCTTGCACCAGAGGCAAAATAACTGCCATCTTGAAAGGGAACTGTAAAATGGGGTCAGGATTTCAATCACATTCTGAAACCCACAAATGACGCTGCTTAGCACTGCAATTCCCCTGCCAAACCCACATAACCCTTCATATTAGCATGAGGCAGGCTGTTGGCAAGGCCATACTTGATCCAAGAGCTTTCATGATACCATGTCTAAGATTAATGCTAAATAACAGCCACATATTTCCATCCAAATGAGTCAATATACACATCATATAGGTTTCTTTCCGGTGATAGTGAAATTAGAGTCCTTACTATCTGCCAGAAACTTGAATTCATCTGCTTGAATATCATAAAATGTGTAAACCCATATTAAGTAACAAAATTAAGATTTTTCAGCAGTACTAAAAAGCACAATACCATCCAGAATGACCTTCAGCTGTGGACACTTTGGGTACACAACCTCTTTGGTATAGACAAATTAAGGTGAATAAAGTGAAGCACTCACAAGGTCTGGTACCCAGTTGGACACATTCTATGGAAAACAGGGCTTCTATGTTTAAAATATCGCAGTGACACAAATTCGATGAATAAACTAGCAGAAATCAAGACAATGCAGAAACAAATCATTCAAATAGAGAATTAGTTGATAATGCTTTGCATTAATTGCACCTTAATAATGCACTCATAATGCATTCATAAGCAGCATATATGTATCCCTTAACATCTTCACATATTTTAACAACTTTAATAAGAAACTATTGACATTATCAAACATTATAATCATGTAATCGTATAATGTCTGTTAATATATATTAAAGCTGTTAAGGTATGTTAAAATGTTAGGGTATATTTACATGCTGCATATCAATGTTCTATGAACGCATTATGAAGGTGCACTGAATATTCTACCAATGCATACTGAATGCATTAGGAAGGTGCAGTTAATGTAAAGCATTACCAAATATTCTGTTAAATCACATATTTCTTCAAACTGTACAGGCATATCACTTTGTATTATTTCACATATAATAGTACACAAGGAAGCCACAGAAAGATAAATACGCAAACATTAGGCCATCTAATCAAAGCTAGGGGACGTAACTTATGGATCTATGCCATGAAAACCAATCACACTTGGAGCAAGAGTCAGCTACTTGCGATGCAACTATAGAATGTGGAAAATAAGCATAAATATTCCACTTCCAACAGCCACATCATCACCAACAGACCTGCCTTTCCAATTGCCCCAACTATACCTGAATGGGTAAAATTTTGCTTTCTAGGAATTCCCCCCTCGTCAAGCTAGCTTTCTGTTCTGGAGCTACTTCAGTAGAGATGAGCCAGCATCTTTGAAAACCATATTCCAATCGCACTCAGCGCAATATCTTTATGACCAACACATCCTGACTCTGGTTTAGGAGTACAGCTGACCCGGATACTCGATAACCTGCTGGATACCAGCAGTCCAGCGTGAGGGTTGCTTACCCCTGATCTATGGCTAAAAATTGTATTATTGGTTGACTCTGTTAGACCTGAATGTCTTCTTTTAAGATGTAATAGCATTGGAGACATGCTGCTGTGATATTTAAGATAGAGAGGCCATAGATAAGATGCCATTTGGCCTCTGAGTCGCCTGGCCAGTCATTGTGATCTTTTGACAGCCCTTTTTAAAAAAAAATTAAAAATTCTGTGATTGTAGAATGTCAAAATAATCTATGCTAAAACAAAGGACAGCCACGCTGCTAAGCCACATCGCATTACATAATATGGTACATAATACCCATATATATATATATATTTTTTTTGTGAACGTATTGTGTGTTTTGAGTACATTAGTTCATTCTGTGATATTTGATGTTTTTCAGATATTTAGGAGTTGAAAATTACCTATAGCCAAATAGAACTTATAGATAAGCTGTCAAATAAGTTTGCGGTATTGCCAGGAGTTGTGCCAACAGACAAAGCAGGGCCAACGAATCACTTGCTTTTGCTCAATACCTTATCTATGGAATCCAAAATATTTCCATACAGTCTCTGTAATGCTGAAATATACTAAATAATATTCATTAAAATTGCAATGCTTCCTAAATAATTCAGTAAAATGTCTTAGCACATCTTATTGATGGTCTCAACCCACCTGGTGATCTCAATCCTAACAATATGGAAATTGCATGTGCACAACATGTTTTGTCAATATTGAGATCCACATCGTGCAAACCTGGTCTTGAGGGCATTACAGTGGCACAGTGGGTACTGCTGTTGCTGCATGCTGCCGCTTTGTGTGTGTGTGTGCGTGTCTGCGTGTGTATACGTGCGTGTGCACGTGTGTGGGATTTTGGCTGATCCTCTGGTTTCCTTCCACTGTCTAAAACCATGTAACTTAAGTGAACTGGAGTGCCTAAACCAACCGTATGTGTGACTGATGTGCACCCTGCACTGGCTGGTTCCTGCCTCACACCAGCTACAATGCATATATTATACATAAATGATTACTCGATTACTTGTCAAAATAAATCAGTAGATTACTTGAATATAAGATTAATCAATAATGACAGCTATACTTTAGTGCAGGAAACAGGGGTCCATTCCTGTGTCACATGTTGAACTCACCAGCTTTATTGGCTAATAAAATAAATACACACACACTGTGGAGGTCATGTCCCTTTTGTGAGCAAAGCATCTATAGAAGCCTATAACAAAGAATGAACAAAAACAGTTAATAGAAGGGGAATCCAGAGAAATCAGTTTACATTTTACATTTATTTTACTTTTTGGTCAATGAAGTAAAGTCAAAAAATGTAGCCAAAGCCAATTTATCATTATGTGCAGAATCCTCAATAGAAAATATCTTAAAACTTTAAGATATCGTGGTTCATCTTTTCACTGAGAATCTTTCATTAACAACTTCAAAATGGAATGGAGGAACTTTTACTGTAAAAACACACAAATGAACATTTTAAAATATAAACAATCGTTAGAATATCCAAAATTCAGGCGCAAAAGGCCCAAGTGGCTGGGAATGAGGGAGATGGTTAACACCTCTCACAAAGAGGGAAGGAAAGGTTGTGAACTTCAAAAACAAGTGAGGATCCTCCATTAACAAATCACCTGCTGAGTGCTTCTATTCTTTATAGGTAGAAGACTTTGATGCCATTTGAGAATGTGGGACTAGGAAGACAGAAATAACTGGGAGGTGCCAAATTCTAGAAACTATTTCAAAAGTTCGATAAAGCCACTACTTTCAATACATAGATATTATCTGAATATTTGAAGCTAACTGATGAACTACATAGCTTAATTCTGCACATATAGAAACCTAGATGGACTACATAGCTTAATTCTGCACATATAGAAATGTAGATGGACTACACAGCTTAATTCTATACATATAGAAACCTAAAAAATTCAGTCTAGTGCCTACTTCTAATGTTACAAGTGTGCCATTCTGTCTTATCACATTTGCTGTTTTAAGAACAGAAATGTGCACTTTACACATGAAAAATGAAATGCGTAGTTTATACAATTGGGAGTTGAAGAGAGCAACATCTTTATTAAGATACTGACTCATCAGCGTCATCATTAGTAGTTAAATATTGGTAATGCCCATTAATTAAATTTGGGCTGTTTGAAATTTCAGTAGTTCCATTATTTCAATATTGTTAACAATCAGGATACAATGGTACTATCATGATGCATAGTGTTGCCTTGAATCGTGAAGCAGGTATCATGAGGAGTATTGTATCATTGACCAGCTGGCTGTAACCAGCCCTACTAAACATACTTGAACACGCAAATAATTTAGTTGGCAAGACATCTCAGAAATCAAATCACTGTGCTACAGAAGATAAATTAAGGTGTTTTGAAAGGTCAACTACCAAGGGATAAAGACTGTAAAATTATGAAAATAGTAAAAGGTTTCCCTTGCAATGGAAACATTTCTCAAACTTGGGATGAGCTCAAAAAATCCTCATAAAAACTTTCCATTAAAAACCATTATGAGATCGATGAAATAAAAGACTTGTGGTGTGTCATTCCAGTCTTTAGGATTATATCCGTGTTAGCTAGCAACCTACTACAGTTTAGTTAGCAAGCCAGAACAAAGCAGCAACTCTTTCAACGCAAATTATTTTGCATGATGAATCAGATGGAGAAGCCTTAAGACAATGGCACATTAAAATGAAAAAAAGCACCAATTAAAAGGAACATGCATAACAGTTTTAGCTGTCATTGAAGTGGGCCATACATGAATACAATAATAGTTATATGCAAGTATACATATCCATCCATCCATAAATAATAATCACTTCCAAAATCCGATAATATGATCATTTTACCAGGCACACAAATACATTACTGATTCTGCATTTCTATGGTCGTGGTGGTGGTGGGGGGGAGATAATGCCCATTACAAAATACGTTTCTTTCAAATCAATTCAATACATAATGCTGCCGATCCACCCCCAGCATATACTTCATGAATATAAGACAGTCGAATAAAACATGTTATTGTCATCGGGGCTACCTTTTTATGTGTGTATGAATGACAACGGTAATACTTAAAATATATTACAATATATTAGCGCGGATCCTATCCTTCTCACGCATTACCCACGCGGATATTACACACACATGTACATTCATTCATATACACCAACCCATTGATTACACAGATATACGTATTATATTGCTGTAGTAACATGTAGCGATATGTTCATTTTGAATGCTGTAATCCAACAGGAACAATATAGCGAAGTATTTTCCATTCCCATTTCGACACTGCATAATCAATCCGACTGAAAAAACACACAAGTACACGACCTCGTGAGTTGCATGCCCTGTGAGCAACAACGGGCGCACATCTTACCCTGGCCTTCTTTCTTAGGGAATTTTTTAGATGAGGGGCTTACGACCCTGTATCAGCTGAACCGTTGGCTGGGCACATAGTTTTCAATTTCCAGGACAACAGTAATTCACTCCTCAAAAGGACGTCCATCCTGCAAAATTGGATGCCTCCTGCTCTAGACTAGCTGAAGCCCATCCTCTCCAACATGAAAACTCAGCCCACAATTGTTTCGGTTCAATCCGGAAGTCCAACTCAGGGCTATGGAGATTGGATAATAACCAAATAAATTCACACCGGCATCTTCCAGCCAATCGGAAAAGCGATCAGAGTTAAAGAGGCACTAAAATCAAGGGCCGGATATAAAACACCCCGACATCCCTTTGTTACGGTCCTGACCCACATCAAGGGAAAATGTATTTTAGGATTCTTGTGAAAGTAAATAGAAAGGCTAACCAAACATTAATAAGTTCCTCTTGGGGCAGCAAATATATAGAGTGAATTCTGGCACCTCAGGGTTATGTTTATAATATTGCATGATGTTTCATTACCCATTAGCTGGATGTCTAATAATAACCGCACACGAACTAAGTCGTTCGATCAAATCAGGCAACTGGGTTACATCAACCGTTACTAAAATTACTTGCACTTAAAGATATATTAGACACCATTTACGTGATGATCTGAATTTTACAAGGGGAGAAATGGTTATGTACCTACAACCATGGCATGCTTCGCAATGACCCCCAAAAGACTTACTCCACGTTTTATTTTGCATTGGTTTAATCCTTAATGTTAAAAGGGCGTAAAATAAAAAGCGCCACTTCATTTAATTATAAACCAACTGGATTATTTCTGTACCGCTAAATGGGTCAGTGAATTTCAATTACGCACACGAATTTCCAGTTTAAGTTTATACACATTTTTTTTTCAGTATAGTAATCGCAGCTGTATTTCGGCGGAGGGGTGAATATTCAATTTGTTAGTAGGCCAGAAAATAAAGTCCCATTTTATTATGGGCGATGTGGAAGAAAAATCGTAAAATTGTACTCGATTTAAAAAAGTAACATCGGGTCTTAGCATGTTTGTTTTCCACAAAAATCAAGCGAATGACAACACTGCAGGCAATCTATTTTCTGCGGTTTGATCATTTATTGTGACGTCACAAAGCAAACATCCGACGAGATTAAGATAACTAGCTAGCTGTAAACTACAACGTCTAACGAATAACTTTGTAAATTAGTTACACATATTCACTAGTACTGACATCTGACAAAATCAACTGAATTCATTCCTTATTCCATTCAAGTCATTTCTTAGATTATGTCCATGTCGACATGCAGCTTTGAACACGTAGGATGTGACCACAATACTGAACAACAATCTTACATACAATGTCTACTAATATAAAAACTTAAATTAAGGAAATGTGACTTGCCTAGCCAGCTATTTCAAAATTTAAGGCGTTGCAAGTGTTTTGCAGGCAATTATATTTTCAGTTGAGTTAGTCACATAGTTACCTCTTAGCTGGAAGTAACACATCAGGTCCGAGATCAGCGTGCTTGCTACAACTGTTGATCCTGGTAATTTCACTTTCATTAGCTAGCTAACATTTATAACCATATTCAGTTTATCATTATATATTATTGACGATACTAAATGCAAATCGTTCAGTTTGCCTGCGAAATTTGAGCTAACGTTGCCCATAGGACTTCTTTGTTGCTGCTAAGACTATACTTTTTAGGGCAGTGATTTAAAAATCAACATTATAAATCGCTTCAAGAGCGCTTATACTCACTCTCCACGAAGTCGAGCATTAGGCATTGTTTGAAACAACGTTATGCTTTACTATTTTACAACCAGTGTCTGCAGCACTGGACCAAATCACTGCTGCTTTCTGCGGCAGCAACTTCTGACGCATGCGCAATAAGGCAAAACATTAGCGACGTTTTGGGCGGAGTAAGATTTCAGATCTGTAAGCATGAATTACCTTTGTTGTATTCCCAGGCCTTCAGGGAATACTTATGGTTTTAACACTGTTCCCCTGCCGCCGCAGATACTTTGGCATGCAAGCCAATAACCCATACATCGTTTGACGAATCCTTTTCAAACTTTGTACAGGTATTGGTGAGGAACTAGAACTGATTTAATTTTGAGACAGCCCCAAAATTGAAGCAGCGCCGCATAGTGATAATGAAAAAAGCAGCAGTTTTGCTACTTGACCCCACTAAGACCATAATTCAATAACCGTTTGATGGATCTTTTTCAGTCTTTGCAGAGGCATTATAGGGGGCCCGCAAATTGAAGTAGCAGTGATAGTAAAAAAGAGGGCACCTTTTACACTTAATCCCGTTGAGACCGTAACTCGAACGGTTTTTGACAGGTTTTTCAGCGATTGCAGAGGTGTTTTATTGGTGCTCCAATAATGATTAAATTGCCCACTGGAGGGCAGACCCATATAACTCTTTAGTGCTCTGCCCACCTGGGTCCTATGGGTAGAGGCCGATCACGAGGCCTGACCCCAGGGCAGGACCCTGTTACCCCTAATCTGAACAAAGTTATAGGGTCTTTCTGAATCGCACTTTCTCTGGCTTCTCACCTAGGGCCAATTTTCCTTGAGAGACCTTACCATGGGAATTGCCCCCAACAACATAACTAGTAGGATCACAGAGGCCTACAAACCCCTTCAACAGGATATGGGGGCGATTCATGCGTGTGTGTTGGTCTCGCATAAAAAGGTTGTGCATACTCTGCTCATATTGTTAAAAATGGAGTAACACTTTGCTAAGAATGTTTAATTTTAGTATGAGCCCACATAGTGAAGTCTTGACTGTTTACACATAAACATTCAAAAAGGATGTAGCTTAGCCTCTGGATTCAGTCTCTGGCATTGTCTCTCTGACCCCCTCAAAGAATTTCATGCTAGGATTAATTCAATATATTTTAAAAACTTATAAAAATACCAGAAGAGTTAGGGGCAACATTTTACTTGAGGGGTACAAATAATGTAGTAGTACACTACTACACAACAAAGACAAGTGACCCATATAACAGCATAGAAATAGTAATTTATTAATTAACCAGAAAGTGTTATACTGATCCCATATTCGTTCATTGTTAATCATGACAGTTACTGTATTTGTTCATGAGTTATACTTGAGTAGATACTGAGTTATTACTGAGTAATGTATATTTGAACAATATAAAATATAATAATACATGTGCTATATAAATCAACAAACCATTGTCCTTTCCTTTTATCCAATGCAGGGCGGTAGCAAGAAGCATACAGAGGACACACCTTAGGCAGGATGGTATCTCGGATCTGGGCTCACATGTGGGCAATGAAGTAATAGCACTTTATGTGTATGGGAGAAAAACAGCAGCCAGCGGAATCCTATGCAAACTCAGTGAGAATAAACTCCCCAGACCCAGGACTGGGGCAGGAACTGGAGGAATCCTGGAGGTAGGTGGTCATAATTTTGGTCACTAAGCTACCTTGATTTATGATATTTGGTAGTCTGTTTTCACATTGCTTGATTTTTTTAAATTCTACTCTGGCATTTATTCTCGCATACTGTCCAATCTTTGACTTTGTAATTTCACACCCTGACAGAGGGCCGTCCAAAATACTGGCTCACCAAATTTGGAGGTAATCCATTCATCCCTGTAGCACCACCATCAGGCCAAATTTTAAGATATGTTTTTGCTTGTAACTTTTGAATGCTTTAGCCTGGAATTGTAATCTTTGGTGTTTGAACCCATAGTTTGTCTTAATTTGATTGCACTCATGATTCTTAAGTCTGTCATATTGGGTTTTCCGCCATTTTTAATTTTTTGAAAAAACGCTTTGGAAAACTCGTCCTAGGCTGTTGATCTAATCACCACCAAATTTGGGGTGTATCATCTAGAAGGTATTGTGACCAAAGATTACTCAAAGTATTCTGCTAAGTCAAATGCTATGGCCACTATCATCCAATGAATTTGATGACAAAGCCACTGAACAGGATGTGGCGCCATATCTCAACAAAACTTTGATCGGTTAAAATTAATTTGCTGACTGGACTTGGGGCCCAATTCTGAGGAACGGCCAGTCTGATACATTGAGATTTTCATGTCCACCTAATTGCTGCAGTTGCCATATTCAATTTCATTGGAAATTTCCAAAGGCCACAAATTTTGCCCAATCTACACCAAAGTTGTCAGAGATAGTCTTATTACCCAACCTCAGAAGGGAAATCAGTGTCTTTTGATTTTGCCAATTGATTTTGGCAGTGATGCTGCCAATCAGTATGTGTTAACATATCTCTGCAATTCTTTGGTCCTTTGAGACCAAACTTGGTGTTGGGACTTGGGGCCACACCTTTGGGGTGTGCGCCAAATTTGTAATTTGACCACTGGGTGGCGCCGCAATGAGATGCAATATATTTTCTAATATGTTTTGATGCATTGGCCTTTCAAAAGTGATTGTTATGACTGGGGATTTTCAGGATTTGTCAGTGTTTTTATGTAGCCTTTTGATCATGTTTATATCTATTCGTAATGACATCATTTTCAAATGTGCAACAACACAAATTATTTGAGACTGTGAAAGTCATAACAGCCAGCTGATTGGCAGATTTATTTGCCAAAGCATGCACTACATAATGTTTTTACCTCAATTCTTTTCATCTTTTCCAGCCATCTGCCTCCAGATTCTACCAGTAGTACAGAGCAGCACTTGGTCACACTTTAAATTGCAGTTCAGTCTTTAAAAAATCATCTAGCTAAAGTGTGATTTTGAAGATGCTACCACACATTATATAAGGAAAAATAAAATCAAACAGGTGACATCAAAACTGATTTTAACCATGAATCTCATACAGTTACCCAAAATGAATTAAAAACAAATGTCACTTGGTGGGAAAATTTGTGTTTTACTGAATTGTAACAGAGGTAGTGAAGAGTATGAAAAGCACTTCAACTATACATTGAGAGCAGAACACCACAAACATACAATTCACACACTTATCAGAGCTTCATTTTCTCTGAGTAGAGTTTAAGACATTTGGAGACAATTAAAAGCTACACAACAAGGACAAGTGACCCATATAATAGCACAGAATAGTATTCCTAAGTCCAACTTCACAATTAAGCCGCATCTGTATTAATAAAATTGATAAACTTTATTATTTCAATGATGCATTGTTCAGCTTTATTTGTTCTTCTTGACAAAAAAGAATGCCCTTTATTTTCCAGTGGGAGAAATAAACACAGCAGTATGATACATATATTAAAAAAAAAAAAAATCACAAACATCAACGAACAAAAACATCAGTCCAGTTCCTGAAAATCTGATTTAGAAAAATACACCCAACAATTACAATCATTTTTTAAAATATATATATAATGCTATATATCAGGGTTCCCCAATTCCAGTCCTGGAGGACCAGTTTGCAAGGAGCTGTCAAACACACCTACTAAACCTGGCAATTGGCTGGTAAGCTGAATAAGGTGTGTGAGCATTGAAATCTGCAAACTGGGTGTAGACTGGGCCTCCAGAACTGGAATTGGGAAATCGTGGGGAATTGAAAGGACATACTTTAAGTTATCACGAAAAATAACTTATTTTAAAGTTTCATAATGAAATGAATTTGCTCATCAAAATATTCTGTTTGGCAAAGTATTCCAGTCCTTGGGTTTTAAATTACCCACCGTAAATCTTTTTCACCAGATGCACAGTAACAGTGGCACATCATCCCAATAAAGCAGAACTACATTGTCATTGTATTAAAGGGCTGAGTGTGCACACAGCACGGTTTGCTCCAGCATCCAGTGTCATTCTCCCAAGTTACTATACAGCAATTAACAATCACTGACAGTTGCTAGTAATTAAATGCCTAATAACCATCATGCAGCGATTGAACATTTCAGTCTCAGCCATGGCAAATGGAATTTTATGCATAGCTATTTAACAACAATAGTAGTCCCTGACAGGTGAGTAGGAGTCCAATCTTTTCATAGCTATTTACTAGCATGAAGTATGGCTTAAGAGGCAAGTTTATGTATGCAGACAATTGCATATTTCAACTGATACGGGAATGCCACCTATGGGGCCAATGACATTCTGACCTCAGTAAAATTCTGGAAGATATTTTTCAGCCTGGATACTTCTCTCCTGTGTAGCAGTGCTCCGCATAACAGCAACAAGTCATACATGATGATACATAAATGTGATCTCCTACTGAACTCAGAATTTTCAAGTAACTGTGTAAACCTTTCTCCATTACGAACTGATAGGATCTGTAACCGATGAGCTCATTCACACGTAAAACTGCATTGTTGTGTCCAGTGTGACACTGAGCACTCAGTACCACACCCCCATATTACTGACGTCTACATGAACTAGCCTTTAATGATTTACCTGGGTCTGAATTATCTTCTGATGAAAGTGCTGCACTTGTTACAATGCAATTAATTACATTCATTTAGAGATCAGTATCATGCAACTCTCTTCCAAATAATTATAATAAAACCTGTAGGTCCTCAGAGAAGTTATGCTAAGCCTATATTTTAGAATGCGAGTCTATTTCATGGCAAGGTAAACAAAGTAAATAATGAAAACAGTGCTCCCCTTGGAAATCTACATTAACCATATTATCCATCCACAAACTGTTTATCCTTGTCAGGGGTGCAGGCTGTATTAATCAATGAACCAGTAAATAATTTTAGCTTCAGTTAAAGGGCAACTTCAGTTCTGAGGTACTATTTAATAACTACTCGCTCATTCGTACCATTTGGTTAATATGGTGACTGTGACAAAGGGTACTTGGGAAATAATGGCAAGAAAATATGTATATAGAAAGTGAAACTCTCAGCTGCTTGTCATACTATTAGCAGTACATAAAGAATCCTTTTTTTCAGGAGCTACACATCTATCATAATCACATGATCACATGACATTTTATGCATACGTCATGGTATTATGTCTTTAGTCATTTAAAACAAGGAAATATATTTGTAGAGAACAAAACAGGTGATAGGAGTGGATTACAGTCATGTGGATTACAAATATTATAAAACTAACTTTTGTTGTAAGACATAGGAAATAAACATTTATCAGCTTAGCAACACATATAAGAAGCTTTCAAAGATTAATGTTAGTATATTCCTGTCAACTGCTACCCTTTGTATACACAGATAAAAGCAATATTATGGTAACAATGACTCCTGAGACTTTTCTTCACATTAGTAGCCTGTGATATGTTTAATAAAACAATAGATCTACCATTTACAGTAGCATATACACACCTCCTTAAATAGCAAGACTGACATTACTGAACCTAAATATGTACTGATGGTTTGTCAATTTTGATTATCCATTCATTAGAAAAAACAAAAATCTCAAAATCCAAATCACAAAAGTGGCATCAAAACATGATGTCCTGATCCTCCCAAAATGAAGGCACTAGAGGTCCTGAATGATTGTTTCTTTAGTAGACCATCTGTGTGTATGTGCAGTAAAGTAGAGCCAGTGGAGAAGGATAATTGTGGCCTACTTCATGCCTGAACGCTGCTCATCTTCTGCAACAAGGGAATCTGCATTGAAATACAAAAAAATAAATATGAACAAAATCTCCTTTATGCTTACCATATGTAGACCTACAGGTAATCACTATCTACAATTCACGTTATTTATAATGTGAGCACGATTACCAATGTGCAGGATGAAAAATACACATTCAAGCCAATGTGGCAATTCAAGGTTACTTGGATTTACACTGAATATTAGTTTCACAAAGGGTTTTCTGCCATTCAACATGCAGCAACCTTTACTGATTATGATTTAAGTAAGACTGGCTGGTCTCGTACTTTGGATAGATCAATTCCTGTAAGGGCATTCACAGACACAGGCAGCTCCGCCAGAAGGCGATTCACCTCCCCGGTCACATGGCTCCCATCCCCACTCAGGATGACAATCTCATTGGTTCTGCCTAAGGGGGCGGCAACATTCGCTGCAATCTGAATAGACAAACAAAAGATTAAAAAAAAAGCTAACTAATGCATCAATATCTATTCAGTATTTCAGTCATGTTAAACTGGATCTTAGAAAAATAGCTGCAAAATAAACATAAATGATCACAAAAAGAAGCATTCATAGAATATTTGAGTTCTTGAAGTTTTCCAAACTACCCCAACAACATACATTTTTGTTACGCATATATATACTTCATTACACAAATGTTTTGTGCGCAGTCATAAATACTGTCAGTGGTGGAAGGGATAGTCGTTATCCCTTATGTGTTATTCCTGTATTTCATCAAATGGAAACATAATCCAAGGTGTTTTTACAGTTCTGGGCAGGATGAATACAAAGTATTCCTTATATTACAAGCAATAGCCAAGGTAATCTTGAATATAAGATTAAATAATGTTAGTAGGACTGTTAAATTGCATGGATGTCAGGTACAATAAGCATCACCCCCTTTCTGAAACATCATTGTGTTAGTGCTGTTTTGTAGTGATGGACAAAATGATGCTTCATTAACTATTTACTGTATTTTTGACTCAGCTAGATGGTGTACTCCAAAGCAAACCAAAAGCACCATCTAGTGTGGTCAATAAATACAGCAAATGGTTCACGAAGCATCAATTTGTCCATCACTACTGTTTTGCGTTTTTTTGTTTTTGTGTGTGAGGAAAAATAATAAATTTCTTATTCTGGAATAATGATAATAGATACTTTATCGATTGGAGAAATTATCTTCGTGATGCCCAGGGAGCTGAGGGTTAAGGGCCTTGCTCAAGGACCTGCAGATGTGCCAAGGGCGAGTTCAAACTGGCAACCCTCTGATCACAGGCACACAGGCTTAGCCCACTGAGCCACTTGCTTCCCCATTTGTTAGTGTTTTCAAACTACACTTTTGTTACGACTACTTTTCTGTAAGGGAAGCTACCTAGTGCACCCTTCACTGTTTCACAGCTGTAGTGTGTGTATGTATGTACTCTGCATTTTAACTTCTTTACTTATTATCTTACATATACGCAGCATTAATAAAAATTAACCTTTGGGAGAGCCTCAAGAACCAGAGCAGTTTTGGCTGCCTCTCCATACTCTATGTAGGCTTGTGCTTTGAGCCTCATTTTCTCCGCCTCAGCTTTTCCCAAAGCCTCAATCGAGCCGGCTTCAGCTTCACCCATCTTCCGAATCTTCTCTGCTTCAGCCTGAGCTATCAGCACTTTCTTGATTCTGTTGAGGAGGAATATAGGGATTGGTCAACATGATTTTTCAGAATCCCAAAATGAAATGAGACCTTCAATTTAAACATACAAATATTAATATAAAAAAGACTTAATAAAGAAACAAACCTATATGAAAAAAGCAGGTATCTTACAATAAAAGGAAATGGGGTAAGTAATTCCTACTGTTTAAAAGACAATGAAATACCCACTGATGCCCCTTATATGGTGTACATGCAGATGAACAGATGCCCCCTGAGTGTACATAACTACATAGATGTGTGGCTTTTGGGTACCATGTGGATCAGTGGGGGGCTTACTTCAGGCCTTCTGCCAGCTGCTGAATCCTGTAGGCCTCAGCTTCTGCTGGTCTCTTGATAGTAGCAATCAGCTCTCTCTCAGTCCTGGCGATCTCCTTTTCCTCAACAGAAATCTGTTTTTTTCTTTGAACCACCTCAATTTCGATCTCCTCCAGTCGAATCTTCTGCTGCTCCTTAGCTGCTTGAAGCTCATAAGCCAACTGGGCCTCAGCTTTCTGACGAGAGTAGAAGGAGAACATCCATTTTTACTTTCCCACAGTTCAGACTATGTTGTCAGTGGAAAAAGTACTCAAGTATTCTGCTCACCAGTTACTAAACAACAATTCAAGCAAATTCTTGCAATTCCATGTAAAATACAGCCCTATCCCAATGATAAATGATAGTAATTTAACAAATAATAGCGATGCAATGGTACAAACTTCACAATATATCGGTTAAATTATCGGTAAGTCATCTGTCAGTCTTGGTCGATATAGCTAGCTGATACTTATACTTTAATCAACATGAAATTGTTAGAATTAAGCAATAAATTTATGAATGTGTCCTCAAATTATCTGTATTACGGTATACTGGGGCTCTGTAAACACATTGTAGAGAAAGCTAATTGTTGTCAAGGCTATTGTCAGATAGGGCATTTGTGGGTGACTGTCAACTGTATACCAGGCAGTCAGCCAGTGTCAATCAAAATATGCTTAAAAGTTAAGACCTTTTGCTCACTGTCTGGTCCCCCTCCACTTCAACAATCTCTCTTGCTTACCACTTAGAACCTTGCTACAGTCTCCTTAGTTGGAGCTACTGTGCATAACATTACCCACATAAGTTTGATTACAGATTTATGGAGCAGTGAGGTTATTGTTAATATTAGATAAAAATATATTGATTATTATTCCTGGTCAAAATATCTACATCCGTGCACCACATTGTGCAAATAGTTATATGTCTTCCGTAGATTCAGTGCATATTTTCCAAATGTATAATGTTTCCATCAGCTACATACCAAATATATTCAATAGTGTGGTGTCCTCCAAAATGCTGCACAGCTATTTTACGAGACAGCAAACTACATGTGTTATATTTTGTATGTTTAAAACTACATAACTTCCCAGTACCTTGGTGTTTACTTCTTGATTAAAAGTAGCTTTCTGCATTTCCAGCTCACGTTTGGAGTCAGCCATTTTGGTGTCAGCCTGGAATTTAATGTCCATCATCTCCTTCTTATACTCAGCTTCCTGGATAGAAAATAACATTACAGGTTACAAATGAACAAAAAACTGATGAGGCATTCCTGTTCCCTTCTTTCGGCGCCTCATTTAAGAGCTTCATACTTTTATTCCAGCATCCCTCTCTGCCTCAGCCACACCAATGTCTGCATCCCTCCGAACCGCTGCTGTCTGCGACTTTCCCAGGGAGCTCAGGTATTCCACTTTGTCGAAGACATCCTGCAGGATCAAGAAACATCAACTCAAACTCACACACAAGTTTCACCTTGACATTATTCGCACTTCCTTGGTCAATGCAGCTGGACACATCTTTCACATATACAGTAATTTGAGATGCCTTCATACATAATTCATCTCGATAACAAACAAAAACAGGAGTAATAATTTAACAAACACAGCAAGCCCACTACATATCTAGATTAAAAAAATAAATATTCTTGACAACGTATTAATGGATATACTGAAGTTATTGTTCTTAAAGTACTGTGATAAACTGAATATGAACACAGAATACTGATAAGCCCGCTTAGTGTTACCTTTATGGTGAAGCTAAGTATTTCAATACCCATGCGTCCAATGTCAGGAGCTGCAACTTCTCGCACCAGCTGGGCAAATCGGTCCCGGTCCTGGTAGATTTGCTCCACTGTGAGTGTGCCTGTGTGTGTATGTGTGTGTGTGTGTGAGAGAGAGAGAGAGAGAGAGAGAGAGCTAGGCATTCATGCATATCACACAGGGCTACATCTACACAAGCACACCTATGCTTAAGGATGTCCAGCTTATGGACAACTTGTACTTACAGACAGACTCCCACAAATCCTATTATGTTAAAAACTCAATTATTCGTACACATGAACACACACTTGCACTACTGTGTGATGCTAATAAGCAAAACTACATGACTTCAGCAGTTTGTTGGCCAAAGGTCCAGTACAGTACCCTATGTAGTTAATTTTATTATTGTTATTGGGGGGGTTGTGTTGGCTGGTTTTCATTATTTACGCCCATTGGACTCCCTGTAGCATTATATAAAGAAGCATTCCACAGAGGAAGAGAGAATTTACCGAGAATGGATCGCAAATGTCCCTCTAAGGTTTGCAGGACCACACTTTTGATTTCTGACACAGACTTGCCCAGGAACTGCTCGCAGGCAACGACCAGAAGATCTCCCTCCGTCATCACTTTCACCTGGTGAAGATAAGCATCCAAAGGGTCTCCTAAGAAAACTACATTCAACCCATAGCTTAACAGTGTAAAAAAATAGCTGTCATTGATGCAGACACTTATTTACATATCATTTCCTCATTATATGTATAATAAAGGCAGCTATGACACAAAATGCTACATAATGTATGGAAACAGATGTGGGTATGCAGGGTTACGGTTAAGCATGTTTATTGCAAGATCAACTTTACTGATATCACTGTAACAACATGCCATTAAAATATGCTCTTTCAATGTGGAAATTTGTTTATTAATGGATTATTATCTATTCATCCATAGTTTTTATTCAAAAACTTTAAGAGTATGGAAGAGCTGAAAACTTGACAGGCAAAGAACACATTTTGCCCCCTAGGATAGGAAGGAATGAGAAGCAAAAATAAACCAAGAATCACTATGAAAATATCACAGACCTTGGAGGCATCTTGGGGTCACCATGTTACAA
Organism: Cyphomyrus plagiostoma; assembly: GCA_019775915.2. NCBI lineage: Eukaryota > Metazoa > Chordata > Actinopteri > Osteoglossiformes > Mormyridae > Cyphomyrus > Cyphomyrus plagiostoma. Next base: position 16,923,009 of record JABFEA020000039.1, on the reverse strand, counting down.
AGAGCATCTTCAGACCCCAGCTCCGTTACCACAGGCTCTTTATAAATGTTGCAAGACCCCAAGACACAGAAGCAAGTGCTTGCCATTTGTCAAATGTTACTTAAATTATGACTAGACAAAGGTGCTGTGGTCAGAGTAGACCAAAACTGAACATATCTGGCATGGAGACAGAGAACCGTACAAGGAAAGGCACCTCACTTCCATGGTGAAAGATGGTGATGGGTCAGTGATGTTTTGGGGTTGGGTAAGATCAACTGCTTACTGGATGTACTAGGTAAGATCAATTGCTTACTGGATGTCACCAAGTATCAGGCAATGCTGCTGACAAACTGGGACACATCCCTTTTATTAACATCTTGAAAAACAAGTTACCGGTACATATTTGCATAACTTTTTACATATATGTACAAGTACCGGTAATTACAAGTACGAA
>JABFEA020000039.1:16881842-16908509 GCA_019775915.2 Cyphomyrus plagiostoma | reverse complement strand
ATATAGTAAAGATATACATCTACAACAAGTTTTTTTTTTTATACATTCCACAACTGTTCTTGGGCATAATGTACACTTTGTGTTTCAGGGGGGTTCTCTGGGGTGCTTTTGGAGGATGTTTGTGTGTTCAGAGCCTGAAACACAGTTCGTGAATCAGAACAAAATTTCCGTACATGTGGTTCGTAACCCGATTTGTTCCAAGTACAGGACTGTTCACTGTATTTCCAGTGCCACAGAAAACTGCTACTAAAAGCCTGAATGACTTTCATCCAGTCACCCTGACACAAACTGTCATGAAATACAAAAGCAGCATATCACCCACCCTGGATCCACATCAGTATGAATATCGGACAATCAGATCCACTGAGGATTAGATGACTGATTGACTGGATTGACATTGTTTTAGGCTAGGCTGCAAAGATTTTGGTGTGGCAGGCCACCACTGTGAAATGTTACCAGCAGAATCAGTTCATAAAAAAAATCAGATTTACCTGTGCCACCCCAGTAACAGTAAGAGCTACACCTTCAGCGGTCTCAACATCCTCACACTTGGGCTTTACGGTCATTATTTCAAGTGAAATCCTGTAAAGAAAACAACAGCCAGTGTATCACCAATAAGACTCCATTTTTGTATTATTTGTGGAGCCTATAGTCACAAGCAAAATGAAATATTAGCATATCCAGCTCTGCAGCTGGTGACAGAATGCATTTGATAACATTATTCAGGCGTTATACCTTTGAATATCAGAGATACACCACCATGCCCAGGTCCAGCCTCCAACCACATATGACTTGTCATCAGAGCCACAACAAGCACCTGTGGGGACACAGAGAACACTTATTGATGCAGGGAAACGGGAACAACCTGAACGACTGTGGCCTAATGCTATACAAGACGACACTCATTTTGAGCAGGATGGCAAACAGAAATGATATGATGACTTCATTTGGAGATTGGAATGGAGATGGTTGTAATAAAAAGTGGGGAAAACCTAAGACAAGAACTGGTAATTTTACAACAGAAGGAGCCACATGAAAAACAGATGTCTGATCCTGGAAAGCATTACCGCAGTGTGTCGGATCAGCAGGGAGGTGTGAGCCCCTTTTCTGCGCCAAAGCAAATGAAGTGAGTGAAAATACTCCATCCCACCCACCGAGGCCACCGGTCTCCAATTTTACACAATACTATTATCATTCATTTTATGGAAATTCCGATACATAAAACTATACATAATGCATTCCTACATCTATAAAAACCACACAAAACGATTTAGCCAAGATGCACATTATTTGTCTTGATTTTTAACACATCGATATCAGTCTGACTAGGGCTGTGCCATATGACAGGACTGGATGTATATCGTTTCATATTAAGCTCATATTATGTGGTGTCACAAAATACACTGTTTACAGCAACATTTTTTGCAAGGTTACACACCTCCACATGGCATCTGTATGGAAGTTTTTATTGAACCTGAATTGTGGATCATGTTACATTTATGACTTCCCTCCAACTGATTTGTGGATTTTTGTCCAGTTCGTATTGCTACAGAGCCCTGGGTGGGAAAATGTTTTTAAAGTAGTTTTGTGTTAACTCCCAATAGTTTTGCAATCTCACTACACTTGCGCCCTTGCTACAAGGTGAAAGCATGGATAAGCCTAAATCATACAGACATGTCTTGTAAAGTGTGCTTTAAGCATTAAACTATTGGGGGACAATGTACAGCATGTAACTCTAATATTATGTGTTTTATTACCATTTATTAATTGTACTGCGTAGGGCTGCAGCTATCGGTTATTTAATTAATTGGTTAATTGAGCATTCTATCGATTATTCCATCAATTACAACACCTGAAAAAAGAACTAAACCCTTTTAGTGCATTTATGTACATTATTTAAATGCAAAAATGTCAAATAAAATTACTGAAAAAAGGTATACATGTATCAAAATATTCTTGTACATTTATAGGAGGCATAAAAAAAGTTCTGACAGGATTGGTAGGAATGGTGTGTGCATGTTCATGTGTGTGTTTAACTGTGTCAGAGAATCAGAGTGTGTGTGTGTGTGTGTGTGTAAGCCGTTAAATGAACATGTGGCAATTGGATAATGCAGCATCTCAGAGTTTTACTGACCCAAGGCTGTTGGGGGAGGGGGGTAATTTTTATATTATAATTATGTAATATTCATATTAATCTAAATCTGCAAAATAATATTACTAAAGCCTTGAAATAGATCTAGTTGAGTACAGCCATGCTCCCCTTTAGACTCACTCACCCCTGCATGTTGCAGGTGTCACTGCAACAGCTGCTGTCAGCCTGCTGCAACTTACCAAATTTAAATAGTGTCAAACTAAGCTAACAGTTTATCTGCAAACAGCTTCTATTTTAACTTGTATAGCTTTACTGTAGCCTTGCTGCTGTGGAAAACAAATGGCGGAGGATGGGAGCAGCTGAGAACGTCGCTTTACTTCACCTTTCAGCTTGCTGAACAGCTGGTTTGATTAAGGACTGTCGCCAGCTCTTTACCAGTAAAGCTTTAGTAACGCTTACAAGCACTGCTGCTGTTGTCCTTCACTCCACCCGAGTTTACCATCTCTGTGACAGAACCGTCTCTTTGCTATTAGTGTATACACAGGCTCCAGCTCCATGTTAATTAAACTACGAGAGTATCATTTTCACTGGTGTTATACTATCAGTGTTTTGTTGAGGAAAAATAGGGGCTGCTTGGGCTGAATCTTGTTATACTTTTTTATTCACACATATATCCATAAATACGTTTCGATCTCAGGTCTTTTAGCTGCAAGTGTGAAACGCTCGCGCTTACCTTGTATTGGTTCCGCTCTATGGAGTGGATGCATAGACTGGGTGCTTTCTGTTGAGATGTTATTTACTGACGTTGTGCTATTGTGGTAAGCTAATTTGGTTTTACAATGGACACACTGTAGAGTATTTTCACTCTTGTTTGAAATGGTCCCAAACGTTACACATTTTTCATCTTTTTCTCTAACTTTCCTCGCTATTTCCCTCGTCTTCCTCCATTGCGCCATCAAATCAAACCTGCTACATGTAACGCAGTGTAAGCACACTGTGTAACAGTAATAACCCTCCGAGTGAAACACGGTGATCACTAAGCAGTACATCGTCGTGTGGATTGCACGAAGCATCGAAGCACACAATTTGCATCGAGGATGTTTTGTAATCGAGTTATTCAAATTACTCAGTAAATCGTGTCCATTCACTACCAGTGACTTTAAGCAAGACAGCTGGGCTACTTTCAACAAAAGCAACCCACACCCCATGTTTTTCCAGATTTCTCGATGGGCAAGTTTTAATCAACATTTCAATGTTTTTGTGTGACCTTCACCTTCAATAGTCCAGCTGTCATATTTTTCAATCACTGATGATGAATGGGCACAGTGCAATTATTAATAAAAACTTTAAAACATATGTGAAAATTACGTAGCGTACACTGTCCCTCATAGTTTAATGCTTAAATCACACTTAACTGGACATGTCTGTATTGTTTAGGTTTATACTTATTAGGCCATTAATTCTGTCTTTTGTAATTTAAATGAACAAAGTACAGTTATTGGTAACGGAAAAGTATTGAGAGTGTAGGAGCCAAATGTTTTTATAGTTAGGCATAATATTTAGTCACGTATTTTGTTATTAAATGTCTTAGTACTTTTTTTTGTTTAATAATGTATCTAATGGGCGTGTTACTTTAACAACATAATATAGTCACTACGTTATGGGGCATAAGTGGCAGGAGTTTGGGATGAACAGTGGAAGCTCACTGTTTTTCTGACCATGTTTTGGCTGTGGAAATTTAGTAATATAGTCAAATTTTGGACATTATATTCGACTTACGTTCATAGTTTAGTAAACTTTAAAAATGAATGGAGCATAAGCTGAATGCAAGTCTCCACAAGACTCTTGGATTTAGTTTATCTGATCAGGAAGCCCTCACAGCAAGGTTAAATGGACATAGTACAGCTATTATTAGTAACGGGGAAGTATTGTGAGGGAACGCAAGACTATTGCGAGAGAGCTCAAAACTATTTAAAAAAAAATTTCCCCACCCAGACCTCTTAGGGGCTCTGTATACCACAGGTCATCAGTAGAAAAAAAATATATCGCAAGTACATCACTATCCACATTAATTTATTTTTGTGTTGGGTTAAATCATATCCCCAAAAATATAGAGCGATTTCTACACATGAATTTGTGGATCACTTCCTGTCTATTTATGGATTGCATTACATTTGTGACCTTGCTCCTTTATTTGCAATTTTTTTTTCCCAATTCCTACTACAACTGATCTAGTACAAGGTGCAACCATGACATACATCGTTATCAGGATATGAAATGACATATCAGGAATTTAGATTTTGGTCATATTGCACAGTCTTAAGTCCAGCTATAAAATTTGCAGAGTGGGTGGGATCAATCATGTGGCTCAAAATGCAGGACAAATTGTGTTGGTGCTGCACAGAAAATAATTTTCCAGGTCTGTGCTACACTATACATCAGCTCAAAGCATTACAAATAAACCATTTTAGGTTCTTCCTCAATGAAATTCTTAGGTGAAGGCATACTGTCGTCATGTATAGTGGATGTATAGATTGCCTCCACATGGCCTGGATCTATCACTGAGGACACAGAGGTCATATGCTCAATATTTTTTATGCATTTTACTGAACATTGCACTGAAAGCTGACTGAGCAATCAGATGTCATTAAGTTGGAGTGAAGCATAAATACAAGTTAAAATCCATATTTTACACTGCTATCTTAAAATATTAAGCAGAAAGATTTTATTCTTGTTTGTATCTATCGCTCAAACCAAACGTTCAACAAATAATCATTTTCGATAAAAGAATCTGAACCAGTTACATCTCACAGTAAAAAACACTTTTCAAATGACAAATACTATTTCTAAATTCCAAACTTTAAACTGTAAAATAAATACCACTAGTGAAACGGTTTGTAATCGAGGGTGCAAAGTCTAATTCTTTGACTCCCCCTGTAATAGCATGTTGCCATACCAAATGAAAATGCAATTAGTTTGTAACTGAATACAAAATATCTAACTCTTCTATTCTGTAAGAGCACAGCTCTATATGCAGATGAAATGGTTACTGGTTTCATGGTAAACAGTAAAATTCCTCAACGGTAATGGTTTCCAATTTTAATTATCATTAATCTATATTATAGGGTAGATTTGTTGTGTTTATCCTTCATCTAGGCATACAATTTAACTGATTAAAAGTTATATGTTTATCATTTTAAAATATTGACAACATGGCAAACAGTAACAATAAAGTATTTGCATTCATTAAAGGTAAATTATTGAAAATGTGCTCTCTGAAACACATCAGCTTATGTAATAATCTAAATATTGCCAATAAATGGAGTGGAATCAACATTTGTTATGAGCGAAAACTGAGGGTGGAGAGGGCAGGCACAGGGAGAACAAAAAGGGCTTTAAGAACAAAACTGAACAAGGGCTAGAATAAGAAAATATCGAGCCATGAGGGATCAAAACAAGAAAGCAGGCAAAGGGAAAATCTCTGGAATACAAAGGGGATAACGCTAATGTCAGCACTGTGGAGCACAGGATTGGGCAGCACTTTTATAAAAAAGAGTAACAAAGGTGCAAATGAGGGGCAGCTGGAGAGAAGCATACGAGGGCTGGAACAGGCACGGCTCGTTAGAGCCACACTAATGTGAGAACAGGAAGAGTAGGTAGAGATAGGTAGGGCGCGACAACATTCTGAACTTTAACATCCCAGGGACGTGTGTGTGCTGTCTGGGTATGGTTTTCATATGTTTACATAATGTATTGGCTACGTTATTATATTAATGTTTATGCAAAAACAGGTGCTTTGTGCTGCTAATAATAGTTGTGGGTTTCAATATTGTTCAATATATTTCAGTTTATGGATCAGTACTTTTTTCAGTACACTTTAACAATACATGATTAATTGCTGATAACCATTTTGCAGTATAAACTCATAGGATTCTCTGGTGGTAAGTAATATGGAGAGAAAGAAATTAAGTTGACCAATGAAATCGCTTGTGGGATGTGATTTAGGATTAGTCATGGTGTTGACTGGAATCAGAGTTAATCTGTATGGATATGAAAAAAATGCAGCCGGTTAACTGATTGTTCACGTTTCGTACATCCTGGATCTATAAAATTGAGAGAGCCTCCCATTAGCAGAGTAATGAGAAATGGATTGTTTTGATCCCCACTGCTTCTAGACTGCTTGACAAGTGCCCTTCTCAGCCATTCTGCATAAGGATGATGTAGCTTAGAAGATTTGGTGAATGAACCCAGCTGAGGCACTCCAGACAATCACACCATGGCAGCTGTGCTTCTGGCTGCATAAACCTCTCTCTTCAATATTATAGTCCCAACATTTGACTCGTATTCAGGTTGCACTTTTGCAGGTGTTGGAGAGTATGCCCTACAACCTAACCAGTATAAAGCTGGTTGGGTAGATGAACGGATGGAAAATTCTCTTATCCCTCAGTTTATCAATTGCAACTTAATTATTTTTCCCCATGGTCCAAATTTCATCGGGCACATAAACTTAAAGTCAAGTATTACACAGTCAAGTGTTTTGGTCTGGATGTGGACCGGAGTACCGCCATGATCTACCGCATTACAAACCTGGATTGCAAGTTCCAGACAATTCAAAATGTAGTAGATAAATCTGATCTGATCCAGATCAATCGGGCCTCATTCACCAACCCGTCTTACAAACAAATTTGTTCTTAAACCCCCACGTACGCACTTTTTTACTAAGATTCTGACCTATTTATAATCCGTGTGATCGCCGTTACTACCATAAAAATAATTTTTACACTTTAACATTATTAAAATACTATCATTTTATGAACTGTAGAATGAACAAAATACACTGCTATAACCAATTATTTTGAACAAACTATCCTTACTCATGTGTGCACAAATGGTCTTGAGTGTGCATAGATTCTGCTCTTAGCTAAAACAAATTCAGATTAAAAAAAAAACATTGGTGAATCTCAGAATCTTTGTAAAAAAAAAAAAAAAAAAAGAAGTGTACGTGGGATTTAAGAACAAATTTGTTCCTCAGAACGGTTGGTGAATGAGGCCCATTATTCTAAACTGCAAGTATGACTAATGTTTTGCTGGCAAAACAAGATATTTTTCCATTGTTAAAGAGGACCTAATGCCAGCTAACAAACATCAAATTCCTCCAAAACAGCCACCACTGGCCAATAGTTAAACTGTTACTATAAGCACCAGAGTTAGAGAGATTCTGAGCAGACAGGCAGATATTACAAGTAACTCACATCACTCGTAACATACACACACTCGGTTTGTCAGACCACCTGTCATGTTTAAGCAGGCAAAAAACAGGTCGCTAATGATCTATCAAATGTTTGGTATACCAGGCATGAACTGCCATTAAGAGAGTACTGATAACACAAGAGATATGACCAGTTCTCTGAAAGTTCTCAACAGTCAGCAAGTGCTAAGCTTAAAATGATTGTATATGTATTTTTGCATTGATTAATAAAAATGTGTGTGTGCTCAATGACAAAGTGTATTTTCCATGCATGTTTTGATCCCGTTTGGAATTACATTATGCTTTATTAAAACATATAAATGATCTTAGTAGAGCTAGGATTTCAACAATAAATCCTGTACCGCAGGGTCTGTTCCTGTATCATAATTCACAAACAAGACAGTTTTTTGGAAAAACTCCCAGTCCTAACTACCCTACATCCAAAAGGAGCTGTCCCATGCCATAGGTCCTGAAATCATCCTAGCCAAAGCTCACTATTCAATTAATAATAATAACAACAACAACAACAACAACACATACATACAATCAATAAGAAGTCTCACACCCTGTTAGTAATGTACTAGGGAGATGGGAAGGAACTATTATGCCTATTATCGGCAGAGCTAACATATTCCATGCATTCTGCTAAAAAAAAAAAAAATTATGCGAAACAAACCAGTCATGGCACAAGAAACTACAGTGTCACCATTTAAGAACTGGAATATGCATCGTGATAATTTTATGCAATATTGCTGTATATAACTATATAATGGTCTCTTGGCCAATGAATATACTGCAAGGGGTTTTTCCCCCATTTCTTCAATGACTAACAGATTTTAAGAGATATTTATATCTTTACGTAAGCTTGTTATACTTATATAAACAGGGCTTACATAACAGGCATACCAGAGTATTTACACCCAGAAAAATCTGCCCGATGCTGGCATTTCAGTACTATACAAACGTTTGCTTATGCCACAACTTGATAAGCTGATTAGTAGTACATCTAAAACATTACTGAGAGGTGTATTGTGATGAACTAAAGTTAATAATCTGGAAGGTAGATCGATCTTTTGTTTTCCACAAAATAAACAATGCAATGTTATTCCACCAATAAGTGCTAGTGAATTTCACTGTCAGCACTGGCAATATCAGACAAAATTATACTGATTATTGATTTCAATGAAGAAATATGGAGACCAAGCAGAAAGGTATTCATTAATACATTAAACATAACTGAGGTACAAAAAAAAAAAATCCATATGTTAAATTTTTGCTACTTCTATTTTCCCAGCCTTCCCGCATAACTTTGAAGTTAGCACTGGTGGTTGTGGTCAGCTAATCAGCATGTTTATTGGTACAAGACAAAGAGATCGTGTACACAAAATCAAAGACGACTAGACTATAGCTAATCAATATGCACATTCGTCATCAACTGGACAGTTGTGTGAATTCGTAATGGTGGAATGCCCCTCAGTTTTGTAATCGGTCAAAATGATAGCTTTCAGATTTTTCCATCATTGTTAAAAATACACTAAAATGCAGTCATAGGCAGTCAAAAGAAATGTTTAAAGTTGTTTATCTGGGTAGTAAGTGGACATTTTCTCAGAACAAGAAAACACAATTTAACATTAGAATATACAGTATGCAAAGTAAGTGCAACACACTAAAAACTAGCAAGAATTTTTTTTGTTCTCCAAAAGTTACTGGCGTCTAGTTGGATGGCTATTTGGGGCACCGCTTCAGTTTTCAAACCTCTCCTCAGGGGTATCTCAGCCATTCTATATATTTATTAAATTTCCCGACCAGTTCACTTAATTGATTTAAAAAAAAAAAGTCAATGTGATATCAATTAGCTATATGAGGTGAGCTAGTAGTTGAGTAAAAAGTAAAAAAAAAAAAAAAAAAAAAACATGGGTGAGCTGTATGGTTGCTGAAATTAATGGGGTGATTTTAGCTAGGGTTAGAAAATAGCTAAGGCAATACACTTTGACAGGGATAAAAGCATCATCTTACACCAACATAAAAATCATTTATACATGAAGCTTGATTGTCCTCCTCCTGTTGCCCAGGTTTACTCCACATAATCTGTCATTCCAAATACAAGTTAGAAATAGTTAGGCCAGCTGGCATCTCTAAACTTCTAGTGTAAATGTGTGTGTATATGGGCCTTCTACTATTGACTTGTATCTTAGATCAGGATCACTGACTAAAGAAAAGAAAATATTAATGAACTGAACCTTTAATTTTTTTTAGCATCCAGCAAGCGTAAACATGCATCAAATTGTCTAAAATAATAGATTTTTTTATATAGTAAAAATTAATTCTTTTAATGATAATGATTGTTAGCATCAAAATTGTTTTGCTTTCAAGAAAATGATTAAGTCGTGTCCCTCATTTTAAAACTGGAAATGTGACGTTTTCCATATTGCATTATTAGCCCATGAGATTTTATTTTATGTGATCTAGTGGTTAATATGAAATTTATTAATAATAATAACAACAACAATTTTCCATAATAGACAAGAAGATTTTATCTTAGATGTAAATTTTAAAAATATATAAATGAGTTTTACAGGTGTCACAAAGTCACTGATGTGCCATGTATACTATGTGGTTGATTGAAAAACATCTATCATGGGCGTAAAAAAGTAATTACTCAAGTTTACTCTGTAGCAAATGTAAAATTTAATATCATGGGCGTAAAAGGAATTGACAAGTGTCAATATATACTCTGAGGCATATTTTAAACGACTGTCGTAGGTGGAAAAATATTTCAGTTAAAGTATCGTGTACTTATGGGCATAAAATCTATGTTAAATTGAAAACGAAGTCCAACTAATAGTGGTTAATGTTAGAGTTCGTGTTACGCTGGGTTTTTTTGCCGTGTTTACTGTACAGATAAAAGCCAAGTAACTGTTACATGATTTATTCTACCAGTTCAAAACAGCACTTACAATGACAAGTATTTTGATGTAGCTACCATGCCAGGTAGCCGTACACGATTTAATAATCCTGCAAAACGACACCTTTCCAAAATTGGAGTATATCCATTCGGCTATATTGACACTTGAGATGGACCGGCGTACCATGGTGTTATCAAATATGTTTATAATTAAAGGCAGATTGTTTTTCTCCATCAACTAAAGCGGCAGCAGAGGATTTTTTTCCACAATATCAGCTCCCAGAACACCACATGCTCATTTGGGACTTTTATTCCTTGTTTCTCAAAGCTGCCTTCTTTTAAATCTCGTTTAAAATGAACGGAATGTACGCAGTCGTACAGGCCCGTAGCCAGAAATAAGTTTCGAGGGGTGTCCGGCAACCCTGCCGATAGGATTCAAGGGTGGTTTGATAAGTTTGCTATCTGGCTAAGTGTCTGATAGATAGTAAATATATTTCTGGGCGGTTTCAAACCCCTTTACTACGTGGCTACGTGCCTGAGGTCGTGTCATTTGCTTGTTTGCTCGCACATAAAAGGAATTGTGCATGAAATCGAAGCCGACTCATTTACCGCAGAATTGTGGAATCATACCCAAGAATCCAAATAACAAAGAAATCCAACTTTGAATATATAAATGTGTTCTTTAGTTAACATGACTGTCGATGCCTCATTTAATTAAGGTAAATGATCTTCTAAGATACCGCTGCATTCCGTGTTGCTGCTCCTTCTTAATTTTTACCATACAAAAAAAGGCAATCATCTGCTAGTATGTGACGAATAAATACCCTTACCTGAAACAACGAGGGCTTCATTTGGTCCAACAGTATGACAGTTACCCATCCCACTATGATTTAGTTTTTCGTGATAAACACTTGAAGTTCCTTCCGAATACTAGTTGCAACGAACGTTCACTCCCCGAGGATTTAACTCCTCCCTCCAGATATCCAATCTCCGCACCGCCCCGTATTCCGCATCTTTTTTTGCTGGTTAACCACATCGAATAGTAAGCGACAATGTCTATAGCGCCATCATATGTTGTGGAGTGCGCATCAAATGCAATCAGTTTATGGGTCCGTCTTCCCCTGCATTAAACTTGCAGTAAAAAGTCGTCGTCCGGATTTTTACGAAAGTAAAATATTGTTTGTAAAACCTCAGCTATTGTGTCAGTCACCTCTAGTCGCTATTCAAATACTTGGTCTATATTTAATTCTATGAGCGGGTATAGAAATTGGATGGAGTTATAATGTTCATTAAACGAATTTGACTGTTCTCGTATAGTTAGCATGTTTAAATTCGTATTTAGCCATGCCATATATACTAGATTTCATAATCTCAACCCGATAGATATGCGTGGAATTCAACAGACTAAACTGGTCGTTCATAGTCATAGATATCACTAAATCTGGAACTTAGGCAGATAAAAAGTATTCTCCCAGGAACTACAGCTTGTTAAAATTTGTACTTTAATGAACTTCATTGTAAATTAATAGAATTTCCAAAATTAGGGTAGCCTACATTAGATTTCGATACAGCATAAACCAGGTGGGTCAGCTGTTGCCCTGACAAAGGTTAAACCAGTTAAATTAGTACAAAATAATGAAGATGCAGCCCCCGCTCTGCACTTTCTCCAGGTTTCCAGTGTCTTCAGAGTCCCCACAATACCAAAAAGAGTTAAGTGTTTATGATCACACGTTGTCATTTAATCTATGGTTGTGACGTGAATGCAGGCTCCATGAAAAGCATATTCCTATTTATACCATATATATTCCAGGAGCACTGTAATTCCAAAAAGAAAAAATAAATGGATATGTAGAAATTTTACACAATTTCAAACAATACAGAATTAAAGTCTAAGTAAAATTATAATTCAAAAAAACTTGAGAAATAAAGTGAAAATAACCCCCTTCCATATTTAAATTGAGCTTGAATTCAGCATTAAATTGACAGATTGTAAGAGATGTGATAAATAATGCAGTTAAAGATTGTTCAATTTCCATTTTCACTCTTTTCTATTCTCACCAGAGCTCCCAGGCCACGGTATTAAATGCTTAGCTTTAGAAGAAATGTCCTATTTAAATCACATTTAAACAAACAAACCTCATTTTTCACCTACATTGTAAATCAGTTCTGCATTTATAAACCAATCTGCACAAAATGACATATGCAGAAAAAATGGAAACCATCTAAACAAGGAAAACAAACTATATCCATTGGGAACAGCCATTAGTGTTGAATTAAGTAACAGGAATAGTAATTTTAGTGATTACCTAGTGATATTTCCCCCTAAATGTGATTAAGTGTAACAAAGTTATCACATAAAAATTCAAGTTTCATTGGAACAACATGGTAAAAGCTGGGACATTTCTTCAAACATCTTTTTAACCTAATATGTATAAATTCCACCACCATGCAACTGATTGGACATTGTGTGGCCAAGAAGTGACTGTATGGACAGGGAAACTTTTCTGGTAATTTTCATTAAAAGTCTACAAAAACACCTTAATTCTTACACACATTCCCACTGCACTATGAATGACTCGTTAAAATTCATTCTTTCATAGATCACATGTACTTCTTATGTTACGGCAATTTCTCACCCCCAAGCTTTCCTAAACCAAATTATCCCTAGAAGTGCCAGCAGGACATCAAACAGCTATTGACGATGCAGACTTGACTGATGCAACTTTCGACAGTTGGACACCTACTAGGACACTTGCTCTACTGGTCTCACTTGAATATCTCCAACCTGGATATGAGAGAATGATCAATGAGCAAAAAAAAAAACATTTTCCAAAAACTTCTATAAACAATTATCTACATCCTTTTCAACCAGTTTCTTTCACATACACTCCAAAGGCATGATTGTTAGACTGCCCTCTGTTAACAGAAATTACCAAAAATTATTGTCTTAGCTTCTCTAAGTAAGTAGTGCCCAATACACAAAGGATGTGCCCTCACATGCTTAACACAAACATGCCAACACATACGCTCGTATACTATGTCACTTCCACATACCTGCACGTGAGGGGGGGCACTGAGGACATATGTGACTGCGCTGGCTATATCTTGCACCTTTAAACACTACAAGAGAGAGGACACAAACTCAAAGTTGTGCAGGAAGCATAGGCCATGTAAGAACATATTTATAGATGTCTCTAACCATCTTCTATACTTTTTATCCCAACAAAGTGCATGCATACACACTATATCATGGGTGTTGTTAGGTCCGATCAGTCTGGACTATAGCCCCGAGTATTTTCAAGGTGTGGTCAATCTTGAAGAAAAAAACTTGTCCCAGGTAAACTTGCCTTAACCCCTGATCTTTTCAATAGCTAGAACCCCCCCCCCCCCCACACACACACACACACACACACACACACTATACATTCAAATTCAAGAAATGAATTTATTTCAAAAGGACTATTTTCACTTTTAAAATCAAATCTTTTTTAAGGTCCATTATGGATTTTCAAAAAATGATTAGCATCATTAACAAGCATCATCCAACCATGCTTGTGACCCATAGTTCCTGTTATGTCAAGCTATGGCTTTGTGTGGTTAATGTTAATCTAAATGAGTTAATCACAGGGCCATCACATGTCCTTTTTGGGGGAAACGCACTTCATCTGTCCTCAGGTACTCCTCTTGTATCCAAGCGACCTGGGTTCTCCAAAGCATGACTCAGTGCACTGATCATTACCAAAAGAGCTTATTTGCATTCTCACCTTTATACTTGCATATGTAGCAGCTGCCTTCTCTGGTGTCCTGTCATAAACCCTAAAAGCAAACTCAGTCTCCACCAAGCCAGGTGAGATACTCTGTAAAAGTGTAAAAAAAAAAATTAAATTGTAAAAGGCATCTCAGTTCATCAGAAGGAAAAGTCAATTGTTTTTACTGGGCATGAATAAAAACTACTTCAAAGATACAAAAACCACCTTCACAAGTCTAAATTAATAGCTATGACTGCTCCACAGCTGAGGTTCCACTGAACTGCAGAGATGCTCCAAGTCGGGGTTCTTCCGCAGCACAGGACGACACTCAGCATGGGTTCTACCTGCTCATACCGTGGCCCTGATGTGAGTCTTGGCCTCGCGCAGCTCCTGCCTGAGGGCCTCAGTCAGCGCAGTCACTGCATACTTGGTAGCTGTGTAGAAGTGTATGTCGGCATTCGGCATTACCCTGTGTCCACACATGCTGTGCAGTAGGGACAGAGAATAAATGCTAATTATTTCCCCCAAAACTCAATTTTTGCTCAATTTCACAGAACAACATATCTGCAACTGGGTAACGGAAACTCATGAAAAGGCTACAGGGCTCAGAGAATATTATTTCTGCCTTGAGATTTTATTGGATATATTATTTTTGGAAGGACAAAATAAACTGTGGGAACTGAATAAAAATGACTGTACACTCGCTATTCTTATTATCCTTCTACAATCACAAAATTTCTTGCATACCAGTTTTATTATGGGGGGGGGGGTCAAGCTGTACCTGTTAATGTTGATAATGTGGCCATCGTCTATGTTCCTCTCCTTCATCGACTGGTAGGCCTCACGTGTGCATATCGACAGGGCAAGGATGTTTATCTGGAAGAAAACACCCACTGAATAGGCCATGGTCAGACAGAACAGCTTGCAAAGTGGAGTTTTTTTTAGCCTTATCTATTAAGGTGCTGGTCTAGTTTGACCCACATTTTCAGTTTGGTGTCATAAACAGTAGGTACATTAACAGACATTGACAAGTTACACTCCTGAGTTCGTCAAGTAACAGTGTCATCCCATTTCCTTGGCTTACATTTTCACTTATGTGCCAATTAATGTGCAACTTAAATGATATGGCTAGTAATACAATTACAGCAACTGAAAAGAAAAACATTAAGACATTGTTCAGAATGCATGCCGGTTTACAGCAGTCCAAAGTAACAAAGTAAGCTGTCAGGCACTTACAAGGAACGCCCAAAAAGTCGTAAACCGTAAATAAGGGCAGAAAAACCATTACCTGTGAATATATATGGCACAGTTAACAAACTGAGAATAATTTATAGGTGGGGAATATGTCCAATTTCACCATTCAAAAATATTTCATTTAGTAATGTAGCTCATTTAATTATTGAAGCTCAGTGCAAGTCATTTAGTATTCATTTCTGTATATTAAAAAAGACGAGTTCATTTGGGAAGGTGGATATTTGCGAAATGGCCAAACAGAGGTGTGTAGGTCTAGTGCCGTGGGGGCTGTGGTAGATATGGACAGTAGGGAAAGGTTGGAAACCGCTTACATCAATCATTGTCTTCCAACCTTCAGTCCTGCCACTCAGCAACGACTCTGCATTGGCCAAGCCCGCATTGTTGATGCACACGTCTACACCCTGGTGAAGAGTCTTGATAGCAGAGAACATGGACAAGATCTCCTCTTCAATGGAGAGATCACATTTGTAGGGGACCAGGGTGCCCGGGAATCCTGCACTCTGGCACTCCGCTGCCAGTTTCTAAACCACAATCATAGAATATGATGTTGATATTGCAAGGAGACCCCCAGAGGAGCTATTTTATCACGTCTCAAATTCAAGTAAGAATCATAATAATCCTAGGTGGCCTAGAACCAAGCCTTTTAAGTAGGGCTGGACAATTGATCAAATTTTAAATTAAATTACGAATTTAGCTTCCAACAATCAAAACAAAATAACATAGAATTATGATTGTGCCGCATTTTGTTGATGCTCCCGTTTTGTATTATCTATGTAAATCTAGAGCACCTTCCAGCTCCTTTTTATTTTCTCATCTGAATTATATTTAGTGTTCAAGAAAATCTACAGTTAACACTTTTTCTAAATGCGTTAATAATTCTTTATGTTTAATATTCCATTATGGAATATGATAGATAATATACATATAAAGGGTACATTAGAGAAACTGGTCCAATAAGCCTTCCACATTTTAAGTAATTCAGTGTAAGCAATGTTTTTCAGAAGAAACCGTAATCCGCGTAAATACTTAATCCTACAAAACTAAAAGGTAGATTCATACAAATTGGATTATTAATAGTTGCTATTATTTTGGAATGTGACGTCACGCACACCCCAAAATATCCTAGAGCGTCGCCAGTTTAAAAGAAATTCATCTTAAACTATTTCAGCAATTTCAAGCATTGTATGCAAACACAGTTCTAGCAGCCTGCTACACATGTAGCTCACATAAAATGCACAATCAAGCCAAACGACACATGAACGCGCAACAGTTTCCGCGATCTTGGACTTCAGGAACCACCTAGCCAACTGGCTAACCGTAGCTAACTAGCTAGCCCAGAGTATTATGCCTCGGCTCATCGTATGTTTAAATTAGCACTTCGACAATAGTTCCCATGTTCTGTGTTACTGCTATAAAGTCCAGTTGTTGCCCCATTTTTTTTAATAATAAGAATGAACCTCAATTTTCTCCACGCTCCTGGCACAGCCAACCACCTTCATGCCGTGCTGCACAAGCTCCCGGGCAACAGCCGCTCCGATTCCGACCGAAGCCCCGGTCACCAGAGCTACTCTGCCTTTCCAGCGCTCCATTTGTTCAAGAAATACACAGATAAGATATGAAATTCAGTTACTATATATATTCCAAGTCAAACAGACTGTTTTCGAAATAGTTACGAACAGTCCAAACCAGCCCTCACCAACCCTCAAGTACTTTCACATTTACTGTTTTCAAGCAAAGGTAGCGCAAAGCTCCAATTCCTGCCCACTCACTAAATATTAAACAGCACGCAGTTCGTTTTTTTTTCTTTTTTAGTTATTCAGTATTTCATGCAGTATAACTACTTGTGAATTTTAGTTAGTATA
The DNA here is from genome assembly GCA_019775915.2 of Cyphomyrus plagiostoma. Classification (NCBI taxonomy): domain Eukaryota; kingdom Metazoa; phylum Chordata; class Actinopteri; order Osteoglossiformes; family Mormyridae; genus Cyphomyrus; species Cyphomyrus plagiostoma. Next base: position 16,891,399 of record JABFEA020000039.1, on the reverse strand, counting down.
ACAGATTATTTTAGCTATGCAGTTTGCAGTTGGCAATTAAAAGTAAACTATATTAAATAATATCCTTATCTGAATAACAGAAATAGCTACAGTACCAGTCAAAAGTCTGGACATGCCTGTTCTTTATGCATTGGTCTCTAATTTAGCAGTGTTATTCACTTTATGGTAAAAGACCTCAAGGCAATTAAGTAATACATAGCAATTATTATAACGACCAAAAGAAGTGTCCAACAGTTCAAAAAATTCTCAAATTTTACACTCTTCAAAATAACCCTATTTTACTTTGATGACAGCATTGCAGGCTCTGCATTCTTTCAACCAGCTTCCAGATTTAGTGACCTGGAATGTTTCTCCAACAGTCCTGAAGGAGTTTCCACAAGTTCTGGGGATAAGTTGGCTACCTTACTCTTACTCTTCAATCCAACTCATCCCAGACTACCTCTATAGGGTTTTGATCAGGGGATTATGGCGGCAGGACATCTGTCTCATCACTCCACCTCTTTCCTTGTCCACAAGACAACGGTATTTACATAACTTTGAGGTGTGCTTAGAGTCATTATCTTATTAAGAATCAAATCATTGTCAGAAGGTGCATCCAAACTGTTGATTGATTCTGTAAATAGTCACACACACACACACACACGCACACATAAATTAATAATTGTACCTTTTATGAACATTTTCCATTTTGTTGTTCAACAATTTAAATGTTGACATCTAAGCAAGTCTACAGTGAGAATTACACAATCACATTCTTTTGTTTGTGCATAATTACCAGATGCATGATGAAATTTTCCATTCACTGTAGGGTGTGTCCTGTCATCCTTGTTTCACAGTGTTCAGTGCCAGTTCTCATATATAGTGGTTAACATTTGGCAGAACAAATAATCATAAACTAATAAATTCTTCTACCCCTCCTCCAAATGTATAATTTAGATAGACAGACAAACAGCCAGACAGACACACACACACACACACACACACACACAGATGTTTGTATTCATATCTTTGTAGTGACTGCCCATTCATTTCTATGGGTAAAACTCTAATCCAACCAATGACAACCTTAACCCCTACCCAGCCACAATTAACCATAATTAGGCAAACAAAATCCATGACTTGAAATTTTAAGTTTTTTGATTGCAGTAATGGATTTTTATAAAATTGAGTTGAGGGGACTGGAAAATTTGTGCCCCACACCGTAACACATACACACACACACACACACACACTTTTTTGAAATAGTTTCAACACTCTTTTATGTGCAATCCACAAAAAAACGGAAAATATTACTTTAATCAGGCTCTTCCTATTTTCTTATTTGTGACATTGTTATCCTCATTATTATGTCTGACTTAATGTTCCTGCTTCCTTTACTCATATTTAAGTTCTTACCATTTTTTCTATGTAATTTTTGCTGTGCCACTGTTATTGACACCTGTCCCCTGCAACTTGTAGTATTCCCAATTATAAAATAAAACTTTAGTCTGTTATTGGTAATAACCAACACAACTGTATTTAACCTGTTTACTTCCACTAGTCACAACTGTGACCACAAGTTTAAAATGATGTTTTTAAGTTGTAATGGAATGTCTGTTGACTGTAAAACCAAAAGACTTCCTATACATTAAAGAAAAGGATGTCTTGATGGTGACTTGTGGGGGCAGTGTTGGTGCTGGGGGGGCAGCAGGGTATGGGGAAGCCTGATGGGTGAGAGGGGTCTGTCACCATGCTGTTTGAATGGCAGATGAATGACGCTCCTTGTGGTCCCTTGGCCTCTGTAGGAAGCAGAGACCCTGCTGGACTTCCTTGGTAATGGAGGTGGCGTGCAGGTATTGTGGATTTTCATTTCAGCCGAATCAGGAGTCAGAGGTCGCTTGTGTAGAATTTCAGTCAGTTCTTTATTACAACATCAAAGTTACAACCAAAACTGGACACCCTGCAGAAGTGTGTCCCATGACGAATTACACTGGTTTTTATACATTTTTTATATCTCTTATCAAGATCATTGTTACAGGGGATGTCCTAAGCATCATGTTTTTGGACCAATTGCAATCATGTGCTTCCTTACCGGGGCTCTGGTATTCTGCCCCTCAGTGTCTTCACTATTATTCCCTGTCTTTTAGGGTCAACTTCATCTACATTCTGTAAAGGTCACTAGGTCGCACTCTATACAGTTCACAGCAGCTTCTGGTGATATTTTTATAATGTATTAATGATTGTATTCTCTAAGTGTTATACAGTACTATATAATATTCCATACAGGGTCCTAGAGAGGTTGTCTGCCATGTGCACTCACAGGAACTCCACACTGCAGACTGTCTCCATAGTAAAGCCATTGATGCTCAAGGGACAGCAAGCAGTCAGATTCTTTTCTCTTCACGACATTTAAAGACAGGTTGTTGTCCATGCCCAGCAGGTTCAACTAACCTACTCGCCTCTGTGGGATGATGGTGTCGAATGATGAACGGAAGTTAATGAATAGCATTCTAACATAGTTGTCTATCCAGGTGTGCGAGGCTGAGGTGGAGGACAATGGAAAGAGCATCATCAATGGTCCTGTTTGGGTGATAGGTAAACTGTAGGGGGTTTACTTGGTCTGGGTGTTTTGGCTTCAAGTGCCTCAATACCAGCCTCTTGAAGCACTTCATGATGACAGCGTAAGTGCCAAAGGCTGGTATTTGTTGTGAGAGGACACAGTCAACTTCTTACACACCGGGATGATTCTGATTTTGACGCATGCAGGCATCACCTGGCCAGGAATGTAGTCAATGTTGCCCAGTGCTTATTTTGTAAATTCAATGATGCTGGAGCTCATAAAGACCACAATGGTGTAAAACGCACAAATCACTATTTACCAGCTATATTAAATAATTAATTACTTAACCATGTAACAATGCAATATTTTCTATCCACACCTTTCAGTTTCAGCAAACGTTCCATCTGCATCAGATTTTTATTACTCCTCTTTGTGGTTCTTCTTATTAGCATTAGCATCCACAACAGCTGCTCCCAGATCTCCTCAGTCTCTACTTGTTCTCATTAGCATTATCATCAAAGAATGCTGATCCTCTCCTCGCTATCTCTGCTTCTTCACATTAGCATTAGGATCCGCAAATGCTACTCTTCTCCTCACTGTCTGTTTATTATAATTAGCATTAGCATCCACAAACGCTGCTCCTCTTCTCACTGTCTCTACTAGTTCTTGTCAGGTTTTCTGGTTAATTTCTGCTCTATCTGAGTTCCTATTGCTTTGTCGCTTTGCCAAAAAAATTATAAATATTACTTTTCAAAATATTCTTTTAATTATTTTGGTGTAACAACCTGGCATATGTAACCTCATCTAATTTAGTGACCAAAAAGTTGATTTTTCTGTGCCTGTGGTGTTTTTTCCCTTTAAAAATCAAAAGACAGATAACCGAGACATTGGCCTACTAAGTTAGTTTACCAGTTGTAAGTCTTCATCCATATAATCTTAGCTGTAATGAGATCCATAAAATACTATGTGACTTCACTATTCACAAGATCAAATGTATCTACTTTCCCTTTGCTGCCACTGAGTGGCGCTGCTTCAGTTATGGGGCGATCTGCCTCAAGATTTAACAGGTTCCAGTCCAGCATCCGTACAATGTCTCTGCAAAGTTTGAAATAGAAGCCAAAAACAAGTTATTCGACTCTGCTTGACAGAAAATTAATTCATAACAAAAGTAAAAATAAATAACCAAAAAAAAAAAACTTTTTCTGATGAAGAAGGAAGTAAGACAAACCAACATCTACCTGATCTTCCTTCAGAATCACTTATCCTGCTCAAAGCCGTGGGGGTCCAGAGCCTATGGGTACAAAGCAGGAAATTACCTGGGATGGGGCACCAACCCATTACAGGGCACACTCACAAAGACACACTTATGGACAATATGGGTTTGGACTGTGGGGGAAAATCACAGTAGACTACTTGAGGACAAGGGGGAGAACAAGCAAACTCCACCCACAAAGCCATGCCAGAGACTCGAACACTATTTCCACTGACAGTATTTTATGTAAATTCTAGTGCAATTTCTTGGACATAATAAATAGCAGTTATGCCTATGAAGCACTCCTTCCAAAATATGGTGTGGCATGGTAGCAAAGGTAAATGTTGCTGTAAGATTGTTTTATAATTGCATAATAAATTTCAGTCATGACTACAAGCATAGACTGTGAAATAACACAACATTGGCACCAGTCTCCCACACGCTATAACACAGCGCCGCTTTGGGCAGGCGGATGCGCACCCGCGCGACGCCGGAGAAAGATGGCGGCGCCCGTCCTCAGAGTGTCTACCCCTCGGTGGGAAAGAATAGCTCGGCTCTTAGTCTGCATGTTCGGTATGGTGCTGTCAATGTACGCCCTCCACGTAGGAAGGGAAAAGGCGAGAGACCCGAATTACCAAGCCATGTGCGACGTGATCACTTCCATGGGCTGCTGTAAAGTGTTCAACTCCAGGTACCTTGGGCAGTTATTGGTAAATAAAATAAAATTCAAAAGAAACAAAAAAGTGTACCGCCACTATAAGTACTATGTATAGAAGTTTATGACAGTGTCTGTAAAACAATGACGACGAGTGCAAGCTATTATATGAATGCTGATAGTAAATTTTAAGTAGATAAATTGCAGCTAGCTGACTTAATCTCGTGAAAAGATTTAGTGAGTGAAGCGATGCATCACCGATGCTTTATTTTGCAAAATGGTCCAAGTTATATTTATTTTTTCTATTATTTGAAGAATTCCCTTGTGCTAGTTATGATTAGTATGTCTCTAGTAATGTAGTTCATTGTAAACTGGGTTAACATTTACCTAGTTGAAGAGAATTGTAGTTTAATATCAAGTACATTATAATTTTTCTTTGTACTGAGCTGGCTATATGCTTTTTTTTTTTTTTTTTTTTTACTCCTGTGTAGTCACCCCGATAAATCTTTTTTGTTCTTGGGTCGTACAAGCCACCCATACAGCGACAAATTGCTCGCTTGTTATGTCATATGTTTGCATCTATATCGGATGTTTTACATGTAACATATTGTTCCGAAACTGCTCCGTGTTTGAAAAGATGCTGCTAATATTTAGATGCAGTTATTGTAGCAGACCATACCATGTTATCCCTTTATATTCTAGTAGTCACTATGAAGGATTTAACATTTCTATTATTACGTTCTCTTAGGAAGGTTGGACAGATTTGTGATCGATAACACGGTAGATATGTAGACCCCATTACCTGAGGTCGGAGCGGTTTTCTATGGCCTTTCAATGCACCGTTAATCCCGTTGTACACGCAGAGTTTGCTAGACGTATGGGTGCCACTCATGGTAAAATGGCTCAGTTAATGGGGCTTGAAACTAAATGAGCAAAATATTTTATATATAATTATAGTATCGCGGTCTTTGGGTTCTTGTTATTAAAACACAAGTTTCATTATATCTAGTGCTATAGTGCTATTGCTTTTCTTACTAAATCAGATTTGAATTGGAATAGCTTGGTGGTTGAGTAGTTGTTAGCTTCCACCAATAGGAATGTCATGCATGTTTTTCTTTTTCTTTTTACTTATACATCTTGTATAGGGCCTCTGTTATTTCAAATGGGCTCCATATTTGACGTTGGTTGACATTAGTAAATATTTTACATTTCACTTTAGCAATAGCAATGCATTTTTCCCCAGCACGATTGTTTACAAGTATATTCAAAATTGAAAACTGAGTCCGCTTTTACATTATGCTAATTTTTGTGCATGTAAAATGTATCTTTGCACAGGCAGGAATAGTACAAAACATGTCAGCTGTAGAGGTTTTGAATTCAAGGGTATCTGGTGAATGAACATTCTTACTTTTCCTATTACTAATCAAGAACTTGTTGTTGAACCACACTGGTAAAAGCCTTATCAAAGTAGCAACAAGAACTTAGTTGTTTTGTAACAATTGCATTTATTACACCTTTGACATTTATAATAACTGCTGGTCTAAATGCTGCCATCATTCATTTTAACAAATTGAACTATGCAGCCTTTGTTACCAAATTGATCCTTTTGGTTTTTTGTCTCAAAGGCATCGAGCCTTTGTTATCTTTAAGAATTCTAGTTATTCCAGTTTTTTTTTCTTTTGTCTCTTGGTTTCTGCACAGTAAAATAATGGAGTAAGCAAACTTTCCTGCTGGCAATGTCCTTCCAGCTCTGGTTTTGTTTTGGTGCAAGGAAGCTGCAGGAAGGATTATATTCTGCCTCAAAAAACTACATTTATACTGATCTTTCTTTTCAGCTTAATAATGTACATAAGTTTATGCAGCAGTTCTAGTGAATGTATGGGCTACTTTACAAGAAGAGCAAAAAAAGTGGCAACCTAGTGGTCTCTGGCAGTGAAAACCATGGACCTCCCACGGACATTAAAGACAGGTTAAAGCAATCTGAAATGGTCCTGATTGGTCCTCTGACTCCTGATTCTAAAATCTGGATTGCATTTATTTATTATTCTCATTTATTTATTATATAAATGGTTGTACCGTAAGCTTTGTTCTCAGCTGTGTTTATATATTTAAGTGATTTCTAGTGGACTACTTTGGTGGTTGCTTGCTAACTGTGCATGTTAAAATGGTGAAATTGCTTGAGAAGCAGCCATGCTGATATTGCAGAATAATAGATCTTATCTTACAAAAAATAAAGGAAAGCAGAATTTACGTATAAGTAGCTGACTGATTATACTGCCAACTGTTGTGCACTTCCCATTGCAAAAATCACCATCCACCACTAGTGTTGTTATATATTCTTTCTTTGGCATTACATTTTCTTTTAACACTTTTCTCCATGGCTCCTCCGAGTAGCCTATATGTAAGCATTAATTTAGCAAATTTCTCATCGTAACTTTCATTACATTATTGGTCTTGACAATTTAATGTATTCAATACATTACAATATTTACAGTACACCGTTGACATTTGATTTTTTTGCAATACAAGATTTTACACATTTTAATTATTTCAATGTGTTGGCGTTGTCTACGGGCATATAATGTGTTCATGGTATTTTTAATATTTTCGAAATATATCTGCCTCCAGCTCAACCCCCCAACAGACTTTTGTTTTTTTTTTCCCCTCACCTGTTCCCCCACTCCCCAATTCTTTCACACCTCACCAGCGGGGCGTGCCCCACAGTTTCAATACCTTTGGTATATACCATTAGTATATCTGTTATAGTATTTACTCACAGAAATTTTAGTCAGTGTAAAAGAGAAATAAATACAGTATAAATATTTGGTAATGCTTTACCTTTATGATTTTATGATTATGGTTATAATGTCTGTTATATAATCCTGTAAAAATATGTTAGGATGTTAAGGTATACTTGCATGTTTCTTATGAATGTCCTCTGAATCCATTATAAAAGTGTACTGAATGTTCTACCAATGCATTATATGAAGGATTATGAAGGTGAAGTTAATGTGAAATGTTACCAAATATTTAAACATATAAATAAATGACATTTTCAAACATGGACATTAAAACATAAACAAAAGACTCCAAGTAGCCACTTAACCAGTGGGGGAAGACTCAGCAAATTGTCATATAAGTGGAATGAACATAAATGTATAAAGTATACTTTCAGAACTAAATATCACAATAAGGACTTTGAGCATTCAGTTAATTAAAAACAATTTTATTAACTTTCACATTTTCTGGTAATCCATCCAGCAGTTCTAGAAATTGTACAAGCTGCTGAGTGTGGGATAGGTATGGCTTAGATGGTCGGACCAAATGACAGGACTCTCTGGGGAATATAGTGCTGTCATTTAGAACAGCACGAAACCTAGTTGAGGGCTATAATAAGCATTTCTCCATGGCTATACATAGAACATGCAGATAAAACAGTAGGGTGTTTGTAGTTGATGACACTCAAAGTACTTCGATCTTGGATTGTACTATTTGATTTTAAATTTATTTCTACATGACAACAAATTGCTCAGTATATTGGCACAATGGGGTTAGTTTGTCTGGTGCTTAATTTCTGTGGATTGTCCTTCCAAAATAAGACTGTTACACTTTTTGTCATAGTTTCTTTAGCTCTTGCAGCACTTATATGTAGAACAACAACATTTGCATAAATTCTGCTTAAAAAGATGTACTTCATCTTTCTACTTTTAGGCTAATATATTCCAAAAAAAGGTTTGGGTTTATCTTGCCCAAAATGTGACAACCAGGCATTCTGTTTTAATAGAATTGAAAATTGGCCCTGGTTTGATTTAATAAGTCAGACTAAATGACACAAAGTAATCACATCATTTTCTCTGTCTGATTTTGACGTCACTTTCATTTCCATGGCAGGTTTCTGCTGTTGATTGTAGAATTTCACTATGAATCTCCTGGAAATCTTGTTTTTTTATAGGCTTCTATGAACATTGAGAGTTACATAGACTAAAAAGAAGTCAAACTGCTGAAAAATCATTGCAGTTTGGTGGATAATTACAATGGGGTCTGTCAAAGAAATAACAAGGTATAGTTTGGCAAAAATAGATACAATTATATTTTTTTTTTTTTTAAAAAAGAAATTTTTGGACAGAGACGAGCCTAAGTGAAGCATTTTGGGCCAGTTTTTAATGCTTTCCTCCAGTCAAAGTCTCTTTCTGCAGGTACCTAGTTTAAAGTATTTAATTAAATTGCCCAGCATGAATCTATTACTTTTTTGTGCTGTGTACTGACGTATTTACTTTTAATGTTCCATCTAAGTCCTTTGTAGTATCAAGCTGAAAATGTTTTATTAAGAGGTCATAATTTTATGGTGATGCAATTTGGTTATATTTTACAGTGAACTAAACCTAAGCACCATCTGTCTTTTCAGGTGGGGTCGAGGATTTGGGCTGTTCGGCTCAGTATTTGGGAAAAACGGTGTAATGAACCAGCCGAACAGTGTCTACGGCTTTGTGTTTTACATATTCCAGCTGTTACTAGGTAAGAGTGCAGGTTGAAAGGTACTAAAAAGTCATCTTTTAAAAGAATTGTAGTTGTCCTATCTTGGCACGACCAATCTCTTAAATACGAAGACTGTGTGTTTAATGAAAATTTCATAAACAGCCTGTGAAGCAGTAAGGGTGTTAAACCTTCACCCCAGCCAGAGAGAGACCCAAGATATAACCGCCGTGCTGATTCCCCCCCTTTGTTTCTGCAGGGATGACCGTAAGTGCGATGGCAGCTCTCATTCTCATGACCACGTCCATTGTGTCAGTAATGGGCTCTCTCTACCTAAGCTACGTTCTTTACTTTGTGCTGAAAGATTTTTGTATTGTCAGTGTTATAGCATACATACTGAACTTGATCCTCTTTGTTCTTAACTACAAGCGACTTGTTTATTTAAATGACGCCTGGAAGCAGCAGCTTCATCCTAAGCGGGACTAAATGTCAGAAGAAAAAGTACACAACAGGGAAGCAATTGGAAAAATGTGAGATTTGATCACTTATTTTGTCATCAGGAGATCTTTCTTTTCTAGTTGCATCGGTGAGGCAGAATTGTTGTTTTTGAGCACTGCTCATTTGAACACTGATTTTAT
>JABFEA020000039.1:16871084-16881687 GCA_019775915.2 Cyphomyrus plagiostoma | reverse complement strand
AGTAATTCTTCCTAATTTCTTTTTTTGGTTCCAAAATTTAAAACTGCTTTTGCATATAATGTCCTCGTGAAGGAAGGAAGCAGATGGATATTTTTCCAATGGGCGTTGGGAATTTTTAGTTATTTTTGAGACTGATGGATAAACTGGACTTTAAACATATACTTGAAGAGTGATTTTTTTATTTTTAAATTTCCATTCCTGTTTACAGTGCCACATTAGAATATTTGGGGAACGTGGCCATACAACTGTCCTAACTATTGAGAAAAGGAGACTCTTACTAGCGATGCAGACTGCATTGAAGGAATGATGGCTGTCTAAAAGGTGTGAAAATGTATTGATGAAACTGGCATGTAACTGTCTAAATGTTTACTGTTCCGCAGCAGTATTCATTGTCTTTGTCTTGAAATGTACTTAGAAATAATATTTGTCCAATTAAGGACTCAAGTCTTAGATTATTTTCATAACACTCCTTTGAAAAGTGGGAGAAATAAAAGATACACATGCAATGTGTTTAAAAACTATAATTGCTTAAAAGGTTTTATCATTCAGTCAGTTTTGATGGAGCTTTGTGTGAATTCTTGGTGTTTATGAACTTAGTACATGTTTAGTCTGTCACTCCCTGTACATGGCTTTTAAGGAAGGGTGTTAAGGATGAAGCGGTCCAGTTTTGTAGCATTCCACTTTCTTCACCAGCAGTTGAACTTCAGCCGTTTATGATTACCAGTCATCTTGGAAATAAACTTTTAAAACTGATTTTCAAAGGAACCATCTGAAGATGAAATGTGTTAGGCAAGTCTTTTCTTGAATAATTTGGATGTGTGCAGTTTTTACATGGGTATTTTTAAGATTACGATTAACTTTATTGATCCCAGGGGGGAATTCTGGTGCATGCAGTACAACATGTGCACAGACAAACATGTAGTTTATGTTTCAGACAAGGTTCAAAGACAATACACATAATACAAACTTTAAATTCATTTATTTATTTCTCTCAGAATACGTTATAATCTTTTCTGATGTAAACACATTGAAACAGGACCTAACTTCACAGGGGTGGTATGGAGCAGTTGTAGGCCTGTCTACCTGTCCATGGTCAAAAAGCTAGAGTGGTGAAACAGGTTGTTGTAGAGCTGTTGGCTGTAGTGAATAATAGATTCAGTGTGAAATATCAGACAGTATTTTAGATTTATATACTCACAGTAGTGTAACCTACAGAAGTGTTATTGTCAAGGAAGCTAAAATGTTTTTTTTCCCAGAATGATTATTAAGAATGCTTAATTTGTGAGCTTAGATGGATATGTAGAGTGATATACCCGGGTGACTGTGATCATAAACTGAACAGTTTCATCAATTAATTATCTTCCTTTAAGAAACAGTTTTGATAAATTTCCATCTAAACTTGAGTATTGTACTGAAGCTCACATTGCATCTGTAATTGACAAAAGTCTTAATGTCACTGTTTTATACATGGAGAAGGTGTAGACAAGCCATGAATTGTGATCCAGTAACTTTGTTTTTGTAAACACAGAGATTTTTAGCACATGGTTGAAGGTATTCACCTGCAGAGGCAAGTGTGTCTCTGGGTAAAAATAACCCATCTGGGGTCTTTATTATGTAGCAGGGTTTCAGCCAAATAATTTGGATTTAAGGTAGTCTGGCCATGACGTTAGTATCTATATAATAAGAATAAAATGACAACAGTATCCATAAGAACATGTAACATGACTTTGATGCATTTTTTGGAACAACAGTTTTAAATACAGTAATTATCTGGTAAATTCAGATTTTTTTTTGTTTATTTTATATATGCAATGTAACATAATGTTTTTCACCCAAATACAGTAGACTAATAAAATGTTTGTTTTAATGTAACAAACAGTGCCTTCAGTTTAAACATAGGGTTATCTGTAGCTATTGGCTATTGTTGATGGAGAAGCTTGTTAAATCGCACCTTGGTGTTTAGGAGATGCTACAATATCTCTGCTGATCTGCTGATGGTCTATTTTCAGGATAGGCCTCGTCTTTCTTAAAGCTGCTTTTCTTATAAAGTTGTTGTGTCTGCAATGTCTTTAATTATTTAGCAGGAATAGTTTCCCATGATGCTCATGCCCAACCGACAGTGATTATCTTCTCAAATGAGGAAGATTTTTTTCATTTTCAAAGTCTGAGTTTTGTTTAGCCATTGATTCACTGATCATTTTAATGAACGATCTTCTCTGATTTCTTGATTATAGGTTTCATATACTGACTTTGAATTAGTATAATTTGTAAAAATAAGCAAGGTTGACGAGCACTTGCCAAATACAAGTTGTTTATATGTTGATGTAATTGTGTATGCTAAATGTATACAGGAATTGAAATACAAGCCAAACGTATAGAACGGATGGGACTGGGAAATGTAAAACTGGTTATTGATAAATTTAATGACATTTAAACATGTCGGGGAATTTGGTTTACAAGTAAAACATCTCTTGTTTATGATTGTTACTGTTGTAAAGAGGTCTCTTCTGAAAACTGACCTATCAGTTTAAACAAAGCGTTTTGTGTAGCTATTGGTTATTGTTGATGAAGAGGCTTATAAAATTGCACATTGGTGTGTAGGATATTGCCCATTTACTGCACCATGTAATGGGAGTGCCTTTCGGGATGTTATAAGTGTATTATTTTGATGGTTATGCTGTGTGAAATCTGCTGAACAAGCACTTTACCCACACCAATCTTTTAAGTAGCAGAACATTTTTTTTCTGTAAAAGCTTGTTCTGTATTTATATACAATTTAGGAAATAACAGAAAACTGACAAATAGGTTCCCTCTTTAAGAAATCTTCATGACCTACTTTTAAACATGCATTCCTATACTGTTACGGGTTATGTTGTGCCCCCTCCTGGATGGTAAATGCAAATTCACCTTTTTATTAACTTGGGGATATGCACTGTTCTGATATTCACTGGTATTTGTTATAGCCAATGTAACTTCTGTATGTAATTTGTCTTGTCATCTTGAAATTCTCTTTTTTTTTTTACGTAATAAATGGTATGTCAGTTTTATTTGTTAGGTATTTTGACAGTGTTTACTGCACTGTATGTTTGCAGGTTAAGAAGCATTTGTTCTCAGAATAAAGAAGACAACATATCAAATATGCAAGCCACATCTCACGTTTCAATAATTTATGTAACTACAACCCGTAATCGCAGCAATATTAACAATATGCCTAACACTCTACGAATAAATCATGTTTACTGGGGCGTGTTTGAATCTTTCCACGGGAGGTGGGAACTCATTTCCCGCGAACTTTTAAAAAAGGGGCGATGACGTTCTGGCGTCTTTGTAAATAGCCAGACGCTGTACACGTGTTGTACTTCCACAGCTATCTTAATGTTTGTCACTCAAAAGACAACCATTAGCTGATTGGATCTGAAATAATAGGTATGTGCATGCTAAAACCGCCCGCAGCGAAAAGAGAAAAAATCAACGTCTACAGATGATCCGAGCTGACGCCATTCACAACGCTTTTATAATTCTCCATAAAACACCAAAATCCCGTCGCTGCTACCTGGTCCCGCTGAATTATTTTGGGTACTTAAACGCTCCTGAAATCATGTATTTAAAATCATGTTTTTTTAGTTGTTGCAATTTGGAGATTATTTTTATGAAACTCGACACCACGTGGATGCCAAGAAAGCATTGGACAGGAATCCCAGCAGTGCTTGCATCCTAGCCAGCAAGCGCACCCACCATCTTGTCTTTCAAAGACTGACTTAATGCAGGAATCATTGTTGCCTTTAGCTTTCATTCTGGTGTCCATATGAAGTAGCATCCCATAAAGAGGTCCACGCAAGACTTTTGTTTTAAAACCAATTCGTATAGAAGATAATCAAATTTAAATAACTCTCCACTACAGTGGACACCAAACCCAGCCTCAGCACATCTGTGGGTCCTTCAGCAAGGCCCTTAACCTCCAGCCTCCTGGGCGCCCCAACAGGTGGCTGCCCTTCGTGGACAACTTACTCCACAAAAGAGCAAGTTGAGGGAGGCGTAAAAAACATAATTTCCCCACGGGGATCAATAAAGTACCAATAATGATATATATATCATCTATAGATGTCCCAAAGAGTGGTGAGTGTCCCTGATAATTCTCAGTGTCCTGGGTGTAGATGTCTTGCAGGGTGGTGAGTGTCTCTGATAGTGCTCAGTGTCCTGGACTTACATAATGCTTAATGCCATGGACCTACATTGCTGGATGGGTAGTTCTGTTCTGGTGATTGGCTCTGTGCACCTTATCGCCCAATACATGGCTGTGTGGTCCTCAGAGCTGTACTGTAGCTGTTGTACCAGACAGAGATGCTCCCAGAAAACACAGATTTAATTGCCTCTGGTAAGAATGGAATACTAGACTAATAGAATACTAAACACATACTTATTGTGTCTTTCTGTTTCTACATTAGTGCTATAAAAAGTTTGTAAATTGCTGAAAAATTAATCCATGTTCTCACCCTCCTGTAGATTGCAATTATAAAAATCATTGCAAGATATATGTAAAAACTTATATTTTTTCACTTGACATTTGCACTCGAAAGTGTAATTGTTTTAATAAATGTCTCCAGTAGACGGCAATAAAGCATTACGAAGTCACCAGACCTGTACTGTGCCTGATACAGAGCTGAAAACACGCTGTAAAGGATTACAATCCATCCCCACTTACACAATGGGCAGGTTAGACACCAATTCACATAATTGCATTTAAATCTACCAAAATCGTTCCTGCTGTGTATCAGCTATCAGTTTTAGTAGGCATCTTATCAAGTTTTTTTTTTTTTTTTAACTTTTCAATAGTGCTTTTCTCATGAACTGTCATTGAAAGTCTAGTCATTCGACTAATTAAAATGACTATGGCTGCAGTTAATACATGATCTAAAGATGTATTAATTTAGCCTGCAATATTCATCATTAGTTAGATATAGGCACACTGTAAATATTTCTTACTCTCCTTGCTTGGCTTGCTGTAAACTTAAGTGGCCTTACGGTGCCAGGGCAACGTTAATTGACTCTTATTTTCTTTTTTGTTTATTTTGTATATTACTATGTTCGATAAGAGATTATAGGTAAATTGCCATTTGTTCCGAACCACCTGTCCTATGAGTGTAGGCTGTTTCTCTCAAAGATTCTTTAACTTCTGTTTCTTATTACCCTCCACGACATATTTTCCACTTCACCATTCCTGAGAAACCTTCCCTATGCCTGTTGTTAATTGGTGTTCCTCAGTAGACTGGTATCTCATTCAGGGTGTACCTCAGGGTACCCCTGTGCTGCCTTGGATAGGCTCCTGGATCCCCTGGGGCCCAGGGTGTGTGGTTAGCGGACTGATTAATGGATATATATAAATGTCCACAATGTGTAATCTTACCATGTGACCAGTCCTGTTCAAAAGACCTTTCTTTACTTTTCTCTGTCAATAGGTCTATGTTTTATTTTGGAATGTGATTCAGTGTCATACTTCTGTCAAATTAAACAAAGAGAGAACTGTGGGTAACATTTAATGAATGAGATCAGTTTAATCAGTTGTGATATATCCAGAATGCTTTTTTAAATCATCCTATTTATGATTTTATAAGAATGCAAAAGTACTGGATCAAGAGATGCATGTAAAAAGGTGACATTTAGTATTCCTGCACAGTGATCACTCAGGATTGACAAAACGATAATGGCAGACCATTATGTTGCACATTTTTATATATAGAATTCAACACACATTACAAATAACCGTTCAACAATGAAACCTGTGCTAACTTTTATAGAACAAAAACAGACACCTTTATAACTTTTTTTTGGAGCACTATATTACAAACTAGCTATTTTTGTTAAGGGACAGTTTCTGTGTAGCACTAATGTACTGTTGAATAGAAATATCTCAGTTCCTTTTCTGTACTGTAAAAATTAGTATTAAATGGTGAAGTAATATTTTTGTCAAAAAGGAATGTACAAATTGATTTTCAAAAAAATTCTTTCATTTTTACTTTTCCCAGTTGCAGTATATTGTTTATTATGTCAAAAGGATTTTCTTCCCCGCAAAATGTCAACGTAAATGTAAGTTTCCTTTGACCAAGTTTCATTTTAACACTTCCTGTCAGGTATGCAGCAAGAAATCTCATAACTCTTATGTGAGTGGAAAGTATACAGAAGCAAAACCAAGCTAATTATTCAAAGCAAAACCGGGAACCAGTTCACTTTCTGAATTCACATGGGACTTCCTAAACCACAGCCTTGAAAACAACTCCGCTTGTGTCAGCCCACACACAGTTGCTTAGCTTTGCGTGCGTGGTTCGACATGTACTCTATGCAAGCTATCTGAGTCGCTAGAACCCACAGACCTGCAAGCTCATTTCTCACTGGTTGGTTCCCTCAAGGCCTTGCCCTTATAAGGTAATGCTTAAGCTCCATTTGCTATATCCTTGGGTATCATTGATAATAAAAACAGAAGCAATTAAAAGAAATTAATTGTGTCTAGATTCTGTGAAATAATTTCAATAAACCTGCCAATAAACAATGTGAATTGTTGTAACCGAAGTAAAAGATGTTTCTTCAGTAAGGATTTTTTTTTATTTTGGATGATGCAAATGTGTTTTACAATAACCCTAAATGGTAATTAATCACTCAAGGCTTTTTATTAAGCAGTGAGAACAAAAACAAAACAAATTGTACAATTACTACACAGAGCCAAATGGACTTTTTTTGTTCCCCCCCCCCCCTCACAAACTTTGCGCTGCAGCCACTTCCTCTTTTTGTCATAGTTTCATGACGGAATAAGCTATTCACAGCTACATTTCTGTTGCTGGCACAAATGTCCCCGGAAACCTTGGCTTAGAGTACACAGGTTAATCTAAGAGTTGCTCTCCACTTTAAGAGTATAATTGAATCGGGGTCCCCCCCTTTTTATGAAAATTTACCCATCTGAAGTAACTGTCCAAATAATTTTCAAAAAATGCACATCTACACTGCCTGTTTCTCTGCTCAAATACCTTTTTAATGTGCGTATCTGTGTTTATACATATGTATTTCCATGTCATTTTTTAACATTTAATATGTTAGATGTTTAACTACTGAAAAATATCTTAAGTAAAAGAACAGTAATAAGATATACCAAGATGCCCCACTGTGTCCATGAATGGCTGCTTAAATTGTTTTGTATATTGTACTGCTACAATGCACTACATCATCAGAGCATTCAGATGGCATGAAAATATACTGACTGAAAATATAATATTTATTATTTATATATAATTTATAATATGATGCATTAAAAAAATCATAAAGCATGGAGGTATTCATGCCAGCTGCATAGACAATTCAGGTGCAAAATCATCAATCATACACTATAACAATAATAGTATTGGGACACTCTTCTCAAACACTGAACACAGGTGTTTCATTCAGACTCATTGCCACAGGTGTATAAAATCAAGCTCTTAGCCATGTAGTCAGGTTTACAAACATTTGAAAAAAAATGGGTCAATCTGAAGAGCTCAGTGCATTGAAGTGCAAGATATTTCACAGTCAATCGTAAGTGATATTAATGAAAAGTGTAAGCATTTAGGAACAACAGAAACTCAGCTATGAAGTGGCAGACCACGTAAAGCCGGGATCTCAAACTCCAGTCCTGGGGGGCCAGAGCCCTGCACAGTTTTTAGTTTATCTTCATTTAACACACCTGATTCAATTCCTTGTGCTAATTACTCTTGGGCTGTAATAATCCCAATCCTGACGTGAAGTTACAGAGTGCTGAGGGGGATAATGTGTAATTGTGTAATGTGTCCCAACACTCTGACTAAAAAATTTAAGTTCAAGAAATTTATTGTTATATTTATAATAAAAATGCAACATTCAGTATATCGTTCATAAATTCTATTTTTTAACATAGAATTTACTAACAACCTAGTGTTAAGAAGGCTTTGGGAAACTCATCCATAGTTGGGCGAGTTTGGTGTGGAAGAACTTGATTGGCCCGCACACAGCTCTGACCTCAACCCCATCGAACATGTTTGGGATGAACTAGAGCAGAGACTGCAAGCCAGGCCTTCATGTCCAACATCAGTGCCTGACCTCACAAATGCTCTTCTGGATGAATGAGCAAAAATTCCCACAGACACACTCCATAATCTTGTGGAAACTCTTCCCAGAAGAGTGGCAGCTGCTATAGCTGCAAAGGGGGGACCAACACCATATTGATGCCTATGGATTTATAATGGGATGTCATAAAATTGCCTATAGGTGTAATGGCAAATACTTTTCTTCCTATAGTGTATATATTTAAGGGATAATTCAGATGAAAGAAAATGTTATGGGCTTGAAGATTGGAGAGTTTTTACTATTTTATCTTTGACAATGCAAGTTAGATGACACAGTGCTGGTTAACTAATGAGAAATAAAAATAAAAGTTTTTATTTACCCTGATAATTTCAAAATTTGACTAGCAATTTTATGCAAACAAAATAGCTCCATATTCCAAACTGGCTTCTATAATGTGGATTACATGTTAACAATTCTCTACGTTTGGTTAAATTGTTAAATTTGTTAAAGTGGTTCATACATCTAGAAGTTACACTGTCCATATACTCAAGGGAAAAAGTAAAGCAACATTTCTCAGGGACTCAAGACATGGTGCAGGCTGGGTAAAGGCGATGATTCACTTAGCAGCTAGAAAATTCCAGTGGAATTTATTAAAGAAAAAGAACAGACTGGGGAAAACAATGAAAACCAAAAAGACAACAACAAGTCGAAACATACAGGGAAAACTGCAGAACCAGGAGACTAAATGAACACAACCAGGGAAACAGAACTAAGCACGACTATATTACAAGACCCCAAAACACATTCCAGGGAAGAAAGCAACACCAGGAGTGAGAACAGGAACATAATATACAGCTACAGGGCCAAACAGGGAGGGCAGGGTTACATGGGTGCTGACCCTAACAAATGTTAACATTAGTTGATTTTAATTTATGTATATATTGTTTCCTAAAAAGATTACATAAAACAATATTCAATTTTTGTGAAAAGTGTTAACTGAGCAGCACGTCTAGGATAAGTTTTCATTTTTCACTGATATTTTTATGACAGATGATAATTGTGACAGCTAGAATAATAATACACTAAATATGTTTTAAAAATAAAAATATTTGTTGGCTCACCATTAAATGTTGTAACTTAGTTTAGCAATAATATCTGTAATAGTGCATTCAAAGAGAATGTAAATTATGTATGATATTATCAAAATATTCTGTCACTGCTTGGCTTCTCTGAATATGAACACTTCTGTCACTTAGCAAGTTTTTTCTCATTACAATGGCACCTGACAAGAGTGTTATATATCTGGGAAATTAACAGTCAATTCCTGAAGCTGATGTGGGCAAGTTTAGGCAGCACAGGGGTACCCTGAGGTACACCCTGAATGAGATACCAGTCTAATGAGGAACACCAATTAACAGTACAAAAATGGGCAAGTTTAGGGATATGAGTGACTTTGACAAAATTGTGATGGTTAGACAGGTTCAGAGTGCTCATGCTGATGCCCGACACACTAAAAGGGCACGTAATTGTATGAACTGGACCAAAGAGCAATACAGGAAGGTGGCCTGGTCTGATGGATCACCATTTCTGTTACATCATGTGGGCAGCTCAGTGTGTTTGTGTCATTTACCTGTCTGGGGAAGAGATGGCACCAGGGTAAGGAAAGAAGGCAAGCCAGCAGAGGCAGTGTGATACTCTGGGCAATGTTCTGCTGGGAAGCCTTGGGTCCTGACATCTATGCAGATGTTACTTTGACACATATCACCATTGTTGTAGACCAGCTCTTCATGGCAACAGTATTCCTCTATGGCAGTGGCCTATTTCACTAGCATATGGTGCCATGTTTCACTGCAAAGTTATCCACAGATATGTTCACATTTATATTCTCTTTTTTAAAAGAGATGGAGCCGTGAATTTAAAATTTTCACTTTTCAGAATAAGCTGTTGTTGACTATTGGCATGGGGCCAGATGGCTGCAATAGTGGCAGTTTTAAGCAGATATACTGTTTATGCATGTCTTTGAAGCCCTTCCTTATATAATAATGTGCTAACTGATACATACAGTATTTCAATATAAATCCAAATCTACAGTTTGGAAGTATTCTTTACATTTTTCTTCTACATTTTTGACTTATACTGCCCACCCAGTTACTACAGCCTGTACATCAAATCACTTGACAGTAGCACCACAGCTAAATGAATAGTATGAAAAAATATTTGAAAAACAACAGATCTGTAGGTTTACTGAATTACTGAAAGTAATTGATGATGGGGACATGGGGCTGACTAATTTTCAGAAAGAAAATGCTACAAATGACCAAATGTTTATTCTTTCTGTTTTATCATTGTTCTCATTCTTCTACTGCTGATGCAGCTTGTTCCACTAGCCTACAGTAATGTGCAGCTCTTACAGATGTTTTATGGGGAAACAAAACCAGTCAGAGTGCTCTAAAAGCAAAATATCAGGCTCACAACTCAACCAGAAGATGCAATCTGGACAATATATTTAAATGTTGTTCATATGTATATATACACTCTT
>JABFEA020000039.1:16846666-16858793 GCA_019775915.2 Cyphomyrus plagiostoma | reverse complement strand
CAGCATCAGGTGCCAGTACTGCCCTTGTTATTCAGTACCAGGAGCTGGTACTGCCCTTGTTATTCAGTACCAGGAGCCGGTAGTCCCCTTGTTATTCAGCATCAGGTGCTGGTACTGCCCTTGTTATTTAGTGTCAGGAGCCAGTACTCCCCTTGTTATTCAGCATCAGGTGCCAGTACTGCCCTTGTTATTCAGTACCAGGAGCTGGTACTGCCCTTGTTATTCAGTACCAGGAGCTGGTACTGCCCTTGTTATTCAGTACCAGGAGCTGATACTGCCCTTGTTATTCAGTACCAGGAGCCAGTACTCCCCTTGTTATTCAGCATCAGGTGCTGGTACTGCCCTTGTTATTCAGTACCAGGAGCTGGTACTTTCCTTGTTATTCAGCATCAGGCGCCGGTACTGCCCTTGTTATTCAGTACCAGGAGCCAGTACTGCCCTTGTTATTCAGTACCAGGAGCTGGTACTTTCCTTGTTATTCAGCATCAGGCGCCGGTACTGCCCTTGTTATTCAGTACCAGGAGCCAGTACTGCCCTTGTTATTCAGTACCAGGAGCTGGTACTTTCCTTGTTATTCAGCATCAGGTGCCAGTACTGCCCTTGTTATTCAGTACCAGGAGCCAGTACTGCCCTTGTTATTCAGTACCAGGAGCCGGTACTGCCCTTGTTATTCCGCCTCCCAAGAAGAATTAACTTCCAATAAGTCCTAACCTATTTGACTGGCTTTCGAACAGCTACATGTCCACTTGGCTTTATGGCAGAAAAATCATTTTTTGGGTAGGAGAATATAACTTAATCGTAAGATGATTTGTATCTAAATATGTATGTATCCAAGAGGAATTTCGCTTAATTTTAATTAAACATGGTTCAGTAGGTAAGTAATTGTTAATTTGTTTATTTTAAAATATTAATTTCTAAGGTTGCTATCTCTGACCCTATCGGGTACTTTAAAAAGTTCCGTTTTAACGCAAGTCTTAATTTAGTGTTTTATTGTACTCGGCACTTCATTATATTAAGTATATGTTTATTAAATCAAGTAAAAGTTAAATATGCTATATAAATATACTTGGCTAGGAGTAAAGGATGGGATCATAATGAGTTTGGTAATTATGGGGCCAGCTCAGTGTTGTGTTTGCCAGATGTTTCCCTTCTGGGTGTTTTTGTCCAGTCGAACTTCATCTGTATGCGATGTAAGTTAGTGAACTCACTCATGGTCAAGGTTTGTGACCTCGAGGAGCAACTGACTCTCATCTGACACAACAAGGAGTTAGATGAGAGAGTTTATACGCCTTTTTGGGGAGACGGTGTGTACGTCACAAGCAGGAATGGGGGAGAATGAAGAACAGATTGGTTGAGAGAGCTGGGTGAATGTTGGTGTCGAACCGCTTTCAGGTGCTTCCAGCTTTAGAGCTTTTACTGCCCTTGTTATTCAGTACTAGGAGCCGGTACTCCCTTTGTTATTCAGCACCAGGTGTCACTTCTCGCCTTACTATTTAATATCAGCAGATACTGAGAGGTGCTGGTACACTAAAGAAAAAAAATAAAGAGGTGCTGGTGTTGCATACCGGTGAATACCGGCCCACATCAAGCACTGACTAAGGTGTAAGAGGAGCCAATCAGAGCAGCACAGACAAAGATATTGGTGTTCAGGGTCAGCCCAAGCCAGGCTGCACTTCTGTTTGCTAACATTATGCAGTGCTGCTTCAATTTTGGTGTGATTTGTCTCAAAATTTGATACAGTCCAGATCTTTACTCCTACAATGTATTTGCTTTTATGTAAGATTTGAAAAAGAGCCATCAAATACTTTTAGAGTTATTATGCCCACAAGACCAAGTATTTTCTATAGCTGACCTTTATGTCCTTTACTATCTCATGGTTTGGCTGTTTCATTTATTGGGCAGTTTGTCTCAAAATGAAACTAGGTGTAGATCTTCATCGATATAATGTTTTTCTGAAGCAGTAATAAGATCCATCAAATACTTTTTGCTTTATCACATTTATAAGGTCAAATATTGTCTCCAGTCACCCTTCACTAAGTAGCATTGCTTCAGTTTGGGGGCGAGTTGTCTCAGAATTTCACCATTTCCATTTCCGGACCCATACAATGTGTCTTAAAAGTTTCAAAAAGATCCTTCAAATACTTTTTCAGTTATAACTCTAAAAATAGCAAGTGTCAAAACAGCCCCTTTCTTTTCTGTGATTATAGTGTGCTACTTCAATTTTGAAATGATCTGTCTCAAAATTTAATCAGTTTCAGATAGTTGGAAAAAGGTCCAGAAAATATTTTTTGAGTTATCATGCTGATAGTGTCAAGTATCCGAAATGGCCATTTTCTTTGCTCTCACATTATGATGCTGCTTCAATTTTAGGCAATCGGTCTCAAAATGTAATCATTTCTTATTTGTCACACGGTCACATTTGTCACATTTTTTAAAATTAGTTATAAAGTGTCTGTGGCAGCACTGAGAGCAGATCAGTCCCAAAACTGTATGTATTCCACATCCGAGGAATATGACAACTAGCTTGATAAAATTTTGCCTAGGGCGTCAAAATGGCTTGGGCTGGCCCTTTTACTACTGCTTGGGTATCAGCTTTGGATCTGTTATAGACTGACCTTTAAGCCGCCTGGTTTTTGTTCGCACTCTCATTAAGGATTGCCTCCGTCTTTCCTGGGCGCAGCTTACTGTAGCCGATAATTTGTCTTCATTGCTGCAAGTGTCCTAATAAACACAAAGTCCCTTGGTTACATTTTTCTATTTTATCCCTTAAGGAAGGCTATATCATTTTAAGGTCTCTTAGCTGGAAATAGCAAATCATTACTAAGATATAACAAATGAGAACTGTTCAAACCACTGCTTTAATCAAAATGGGTCGCTTAAACAATGAAATCAAACGTACCCTTTGATAGTTGTCTATGATGCTCTGACCCTTCATCACCTGTTCAGATTTGGCACTTTGCTGGTATGATTTGTGGTCGTCTTCTGTCTTATTATGGTGTTTATCCACATAAGAGCCCTCTGTCTTTGAGGCACCCATTCTTTTTCTGCTGTGGTGATGCTGTGGAATACGGGCTACCTTGTCCTCAAAGACTTTATCAGACAGCACCTGTGGTTTCCTGGCCCTGTAGGTATCTGTGGTGAATTTATTCAACTGGTCAGAGCAGCTCACAGACCCCTGCAGCAGCTTTGATTGTCCACCCTCCAACCACCATTCTGAAGACATCTTCTCTACAAAAACGTCAGCTGGACCACCAAGGACACTTTCGTCATCGTCTTCTGTTCCATACTCCAAGTTAATTTCCATTCCTGAGCTTTCACTGGCCCTGGTTCTTATAACAGTCTTACTCCCTAGGTACTGGCCTGATGAATGCCGAATGGGGGACATTTGGTTCTTCTGCAAGACAGCATTCCTGAGTTGGTCTCCACCCTTGTGTGAGCTTTCCACATGATAAGAGGGATGTACCCTTTCAGGTGCCTTAAAAATTTCTGTGATGGTGGCATTAACACTGTTATCTGAGTCCTCTTCCTCGTAGCTGATACTTTCCACAATATCTGAGTAATGTACTCTGCGCTCTGATTTGCTCTTAGCATGTAGGATTCTTCCACATCTTCCACTTAACCTCTCACCTTGGTCTCCATCAATGTAATGCTTAGGTTTGGAAGTGACATATGAAACCTCAGAGCCTTGGGGTTTGCTAATCCTTGGAAGATGATCACCTCCTACAGGCCCAGAGCTGTTGTTTGACTGTCGGTCTGGTAGTGATGCCATATTCTTGGAAGCAATAATTTCCTCCTGCTGTGGTCCAAGTTGCTGAATCTGTGCAGAGCTTGGCCGTGGTGCCTCTACACATTTTTCTATGTTGTCCTCCTCCTCTGTTCCTTCAGAAATGCTGATGAGATGTTTCTTATTTTGAGTTTGCCAGGGTAGCCTCATAAGCCTTCGCAAAAGTTCCTCATCACTGTCCGTCTCATAGTGGTCTGGCTGGGTGTGTAGCCATAGGGAAAGAAGACAAGAGATTTCATGGAGTGGAAAGCATACCACCATTAAGGAGGAAAAAAGCTAATGATTAAACCCCCCAGAATGAAAGTATTATTTAGATTTTTAAGTATATTAGTAGTCATAAATATCATTTTACTTGATGGGGCACTGATATTTCGAATAACTCAGTTACTATTGTTAGTATAGTACAAATTATGAACAAATCATGAACAAATATATTTGATACTGCAGATAAAAGATGTCACAATTCATTAATGATGAACAAACATGAGATCAGTATTTCACTCGTGTTATTCATTACTTTTTCCTTCAGTAGTTCACAAAAGTTTACAGAATTAAAAGTTGGAGTAACAAATACAGTAACTGATGGGGATAAAACATACATCATGATATATTAATGATGAATTAATATGAGATCAGTATGTAACTAAGACTTAGTTTGCGGTTAATTAATACATAAATTAATGGAACTGCTCTCATAAAATACTAAGGCCTACAAAAGATGGTGACAATCAGATTATTGTGAAGAGCTACAACTTTAAAGACATGTATTAATATAGGTTCTGCATCACCATAACTATTACTGGTTAAATGGGTTTAAAAATGGATGACTGATCTAGCAAAAACAAACCACATTTTAGACATTTACCTTGCAACTAGCTCCACCATACTCTGGGTTGTCAGAGTAGGGTTCCTCCTCTTCCTGGATGTCTGGGAGAGGGGGCGTCTGCGTTTTGCCACTCTGGTGTTCTCTTTTAGGAAACTGACAATAGTGATTTTCATGATGCAAAGAAGCCAATGAGGCTGCACAGCAAGGGTTTGCAGCCTTTCTTAGATGAAAACACACCGCAACTACAGACCCTCTACCACTAATGCTATATCACATAAGTAACTAAGAATTAATATTTGTAATATTTTTTGCTTACTCTTTGAATACTTTTTATGCTGTATAAACTGGGAGATTATACAGAGCTCTCTGGATGATTATACTGACATTTCGATGATACATTGTACACCCTCGGCAGCTGCTCTGTCGACCTCTGGGGAGTGTTGTATACCCCAGGTTGAAAACCCCCTGCTCTAAACAAAGTCGACCTTTATATTTTTTCCAGTTTTCAAATTAAAAATCAGCATTAAAGTTGATACAATGTTTTAATTATATACAATTCTAAACTAGTGAGGGTTGATCCTTATTTGCATCATTATATTTAACACAACCGAATGAAACAAAGGAAATACTTTATTTAAGACTTGATGTGAATAAGTATCCATGGTAAAGCAAAAGTGATCTAGTAGAGCTTTGTCTTTCAGGGGATTCTTGGCAATGTTTGCCAGACAATTAAACGTGACTGGAAATCTGACATCATGAAACGATCAGTGTCTCACAAAACACCATGCACTCACTGGTGGATCCTTGTGTAAGATGACCTACAGGCAGTGCATGAAGTGAGCCGGTACGCAGTACCGCCACTTCGTTTTCCCTGTACAATCTGTGAGCACGGAATAGCCAGCGGAGAACCGACACCTGACATTCCCATGCAAACACTGCCTCCAGGTGGGTTCATGGTGAGATGAGGGAGCCTACCTTCAGAGAAATGTGTTCTGCAGACAGTTGTGTGCAACAGCTTGTGTTGGCTTGGGTGATGTGCATAATTTGGTCTGAAGTCTCCGAAAGATGGTTCAACCGCTGACTTCCTTGATTCTTGGATGATTTCAAAGGTTCCCCAATAGTAAGGGGCAAAGGCTTGGCACTGCCCTGCAGCCATGGGGTGATACACACTATAAGACTAATTATTGAACACAGACAGGTCAACCATGATTATGACCGTATATTAATATAACAAAGGACATTATGTAAGAATTATATGTAAAATGACTTAAGAAATTTACAATAATAAATGTCAAAATAGTCCTGAAGGCCTACAGCTGTTTGAGCAAACCTCAAATTAATTTCTATACTAAAAACAAAAAACCTCCACGACTGTCTAGTCTGTGTAGTTTTTGTGTGTATATATATATATATATATATATATATATGTGTGTGTGTGTGTGTGTGTGTGCGCGTGTGTGTGTGTTTGTTTCTTTCTTTACTAATTTCATCACCTGAGAATACAATTGCTTTAAATGACTGCCATCCAGTTTACCATGTGTTTATCATGCCTCATTCCATACATCTGTTTTGTGTATTTATCACAGATGTAGGTTTTTATTAAAAATGCAGCAACATTAACAAAATTCCAGGTCATGTAAATTACATCACCTGTTCAAAAGTAGGTGGACACTACTTCCAATTATTGTTTAGTTTTTAGTAATTATTGTTTTTTTTTTGTTTTTTTTAGCTAAACCCATTGCTAAAATGAGCATAAAGTGAAGCACACAGTCATGAAAATCTCCATAGACAGACCATGATATTGGAATGTGTCAAACTGAAGACCTCGGTGACTTTGAACATGGTACCATCACAGGATGCCGCAACAAACTAGTCCATCAAATTTCTTCCATGTGTCAACTTGCTCCAGTCAAGAACTGTCTTTGTAAAGCAGAAGTGTTTAGAAGCAATTATAGTACAACAACAAAAAGGTAGGCCATACAAGCTGACAGAGCGGGATGACAAAGCGCTGAAGTGTGTGGCATGTAAAAATTGCTTTTCCTCAGTTTAGAAACTAGCAAATACACCAAGCATTGACTCGACTAGGGCAAAGTACGTTGCCATTGGACTGTGGAGCAGTGGAAATGTATTAAGACAAGAGTGATGAATCAGGCTTCACTATTTCATGCTGTGACAGATGAATTTGGGTTTGACAGATGCCAGGAGAACACTACCTACCTCAGTAAATAGTGCCAAAATATAAAGTTTGGTGGATGGGGCATATTGATTTAGGACAGAGTTTGGTTTAGGCCCTTTAGCTCTAGAGAAGGGTGACCTTAATTCATCAGTGGTCTAAGACATTTTAGCGAACTGTGTGCTTCCAACTTCGTCGCAACAGTTTGAGGAAGGCCATTTTCTGTTCCAGTATTACTGTGCCCCTGTGCACAAAGCAGGTGCCATAAATTCATAGTTTCGCGACATTGATATTTAAGAACTTGACTGGCCTGCACAGAGCCCTGACCTGAATTCCACTGAACACTCTGGGATGAATTGAAAAGCCGACTGTGATTCAGACCTTCTGAGCACAACATTAGTGCCTGACCTACTAATGCTCCTGTGGCTGAATGGGCTCACTCAAACCACACTCAAAAATCCAGTGCTAAGCCTTGCCAGAGGTGTGGGGGGTGTTATAGCAGCAACTCCATATTCGACATGCATGCTACGGTGTCCACTTACTTTTGTCCAGGCAGTACATGCGCTTTATATCTATTGATATTCAGTATAATAGTGTCAATATCCAACTAATTAGACTGAAAATACAGTATTAAATAGGAAGTGAGGAGTATGATAAGAAACCAGTTCACATAATGATATACCTCTGGTATGCTACCATTCTCTCGGTGGATCATTGAGGCTTGATCCAAGGAATTGGCAGGGGCTCCTAGTGGTGGGTTCCGAAGGAGAGTGGACACATTTCTCATAGGCATTTCCAAGTTTGGATCCAGAGATACCCCATGTCTGATGGCTGAAAGGAGGTCTGGCAAGACCTGAGCAGGCACTGAATCAGCAGATTCCCCAAGGGGAGACACGGTCCGCACTGTCAATTCATACGCGCTTTCCAGGAGGTGGATCTGAGACTGACCGAGCAACACGCTGCTGGTTGTTGGAGAGGAAACCTCCATGACCTGAAAAACCATAAGCCTGTGTTTTGTCACATGAGAAAGCATGTAGCTAACAGTCAATAGTTTCATCCAATTCTCATTTACAATTTACCATTTTGTAGCACAAGAGAACTCAAGAAGACTGAGGGTGAAAACTAAAACTAGGAAAGAATTTAAAATAAATACAATTTCTAAAGGCTGACTGGCAAACCACTACCAGGAATACCTGTAAGTGGTGTTCATTTGGGGGTCAGAAAATGGTGCAGGGGCCTCATTTGTCAAACGTTGCATAAAGTTCATTGTACAAACGAAAACAGAAAATCGCATACACGCAAATAAAAATATCTGCTTTATTAAACCTGGTACATACATATACAGTCAGATCCATAAATATTGGGACATCGACACAATTATAACATTTGTGGCTCTATACACCACCACAATGGATTTCAAAAGCTGACAGTCTGCAGTTAAAGCACATCTTATTCATTTCATTTGAAATCCATTGTGGTGGTGTGTAGATCCAAAAATGTTAGAATTGTGTCGATGTCCCAATATTTATGGAACTGACTGTATGTATGCAATTTACCCTTGACAAATCCTTTACCATGCACAAGTAATGAAAATAAACTACATGCAAAAAAAACCTTTCTGGCTGCCAAGTCTGGCAATAGTTTCTGTAAATAAATGTTTAATAAACAATTAATCATTTATCTAGCAAGTCGATCCTTACAAGAAACACTGCTGGTAGCTGTTGCGTCCAGCGGCGTCCGCTCCTCTTGTGTGCCACGCTCACCTCGTTACCTCCCGTGCTTACCCATTGTTTCCACCTGTGTGGCGTTGCCGCACGCCAGTCCTGTGCTTGTCTTGTGCTTGTCTAATGTATTTGGGTCTGCGTCTGCGTCTTAACAGTGCATTAACAGTGTCTAATGTCGGTGTTGTGCAGAATAAACCCCTCGTTTTGCCCGTATACCTGCCTGGACTCTCTCCTTCGCCTCCTGGCACTCCGATGGTCACAACAGTAGCATCATAATTAATTATTAAGGTATGTAAATACAAATGCTAAAAATTAAACGATAAATAAAAGAATTAAGTAATAAATGTGTATTTCGAATCTTTTGCATTGGTAAGAAATGTTTGCTTCTGGTTTTGTTCAGATCACGTGGACGACACTGCACCGGAGAACAACGTGCATAAAAATGTGCATAGCTAGAGAATCAGTGTATATCAGGTGCTGAGATGTTACGCACGCTGAAATTGCTTTGTAATTTAGTATTGTATAATAAGCACTTGCCAGTTTATTCTATTGTTATAATAACAGTGTTAATAGTGTACTAGCAACAGGGCAGTCAGTGGAAGCTCAGCTTAGCTATACTTAACCATGTCATTCTCGGCAGCTCATATGCTGGGAACGTGCCATTTGGTTTACGTGTGTGTAGCTTTGGACAAAGGCATTTGCTAAATGACATAATTATATGTAAATGTAGCACTGTATCACAATTCTTGTGATACCTCTGAAATGGACATGGTGGTCACATCTGTAACCAGTCACAATAAAATATCACCATATTGCTCACCCCCATTACCAGTGAATACAGCCATGGAAAAAATTAAGAGACCCACGCACACCTATAAATTAAGAAATGAGTGAAACAAAATACTGTGCTGTAATCTCTTCATTTTTCCAGGGCTGAACATTGTTATAAACCTGTCAAATTTTGGCTAAGAACCCTATAGGCACAGGTCTGGAGGCATTGCAAAGTTGGTATATAATTTTCAAGAATAGCAATGACTGACCTGACATGATCTGACAAAGTTTTGGAGATGGTCGAACAAATTTACTCTGATTAAAACAACAATGTTTTTGTAGATCTGAAAACTTTTGGTGGTCGACAAAAGATGCAGTTAAAATAAATGAACAGTTTCTAGTATATCGAAAAAGTCTATAATTCAGACTCCCATTCATTATACCCGTAAAATGCTATGCTTTGCCTCCCTAGGAATGAAACTACTCCTGCAATCTGGTGCAGGTACTGCTGTCTGTTATTTCACCTATACTGGTAGTTTGCAGTAACACAACATTATTTCCCTGTGTTTGAGTGGTTTGGTAACTGTTTCAAAACATTACGGTGGTTTTAAGCAGAGATGCAGAGTACATTTTTCATGTTATCTGGTTGACTTAGAAACCCATTCCAGTTTGAGAAACCATAACTAATTGATCATTGTTGTTTCTAATTTCTTGCTTTACAAGCAGACAACAGGAAAATGAATGATGTAGCAGTACTTGTTCTTTTTCCCCCCTGTCGTGTCCAGCAGTTTAGGAAGCAGGATGTTAGTCTGGGTGCTTTATTGTGCCAACACTTTTATTTTGCCAAGTGGAGCTTCGGATTAAGCTCCTCTTGTTACTTGAGATATACTCTTTATTCACCGTTTTAGATTATTGCGCTCTTAAGCTGGAGCCAAAAGGGATAAAGAGAGGAAGAAAGGAGGGAGAGAAAGAGGAGAGTGGTGTACCAGTTCTTATTAAAGGCTCTCCTCTGTAGTCAAACCTGTCTATGATGATAATGGTAAAGCCTGGCCAGCATTGGCCCAGTCACTGGAGTCCAGAAATCATCCTTACATTTTGACATGAAGCTGTAGTTCTGATCTCAAAGGCTGATGTAGTTCCTTTGTCTTTGCCGGGTCACCTGAAGCCTAGTAAATTAACTAAAGTCTCAATTCTGTCACAATTTACAATATCAAATAATATCTACTCCACAATCTGAATCATGGATTTTAGCATTGATCACAATACTGTGCTCCTACAGTATAAAATGGAAATCAGTGTTTTTATTGTTATACTGATTATATTGTAACAACAGACCCAGGGAACATGGCGGCGACAAGCAGATGAGGCAGCTTTGTTTGCCCGGAAGTGCTCCTTATTTGTAGGCCATAAAAGGAACAACCACAAACAATAAACTCAAAGGGGTCCCAAGACAGACTGGCCACTGTACTGACCATCCTGATCACTCCAGCAACACACAACACATGGTGGGCACACACACACACACCACTATTTATAACTCATAGCATTAACCGCTACACACAACATTACAATAACCACACTAACAGCACAATAGATGGCTGGCACTGGTCCAACCTGCTGCGGTGCTTGACGGCTACCTCCAGGCAGGGCTACAATATTAACTACAAAGTGTTTATGCTGGATATCTTTAATATATCTTAAATAAAAAAAAACACTGAAAAGTATTTTGTTATTTAGTCTCAATTTGCTACAAGTAAGAAAACCAGCCTAGTCTGTCTCCCAGTAGTTGATGTGAAAACTCTAGGGCCCTATTTTAACAGTCTGAACCACAGGGTCTGAAGCACATGGCACAAGTTCTTTTACGGTGTGGCCAACCCACTTTTCCTAGTTTCATGGTGGAAAAATAATCCTACATCAGGCATATGGCCCTAAAGGATTGCTTCTACCTATCTCGTAATTAGTCATAGGTGTGTTTGCGACATACTATGGTAAAAACACCAACCGCACTATCATCTCCCATTCCCTTTAAATGCTGTTTCCTCTGCAGCGTTTTATACTACCTGGCAAATTCTCCATTATAATAGCTAGATAGAATTAATTATTGGGTCAAAATCCACACAAAATCCATACTCTCAATAAAATTAGACTGATTACCCTCCATTTGTACCACATGCATCTCCCCATCTCCTCCAGTTTGCAGTCTTGGTGTCACCTGTGTGCCTCTCATATGAAGCACACATATATTCCATACTGAAAACAGCTTGCTTCCATCTTCATAATGTTGCATGGCTTTCCCTGCCTTTCTAACCTGAGTCCCTCATTCGCTAGCCATCTTGATTGCTACAATGCACCACTTGCTGGTATTACTGCTAAGTTTCTCCATAAACTCCAGATAGTCCAGAACTCTGCCGCTCGCTGCCTCACCCATACTCGCTCCTACAAACACATCATCGTCATACCTCAGAGCCTTCACTGGCTCCCTGTGTTAGAACACATACTTCTTCTAACATTCAAAGCTCTTAACCACCAAACCCTTCATATCTTTCTGAACAGTCTTAGATCCCTCCTCTGCCTCTCCTCACCTTCCCTTCCACACACTCCACAGCTATATATAGTCATCGTGCATTTAATTGTTTAGCTCACTGACTTTGGATCTCCCTCCCTACTGCTATTCGTCCGTCGATCTCGGTCTTATTCTAAGTCTAGTATCTTGTGCAAACAAGTGCGTAAAAATCACAGAAATAACAGAAAAATCATTCAAATGCAAAAACACACTCAAAACTGCAAATACTCACAACAAACTCAATCTTTGTGTTTTCGCATTTCTTTTTGTGTTTTTGTGCATACAA
>JABFEA020000039.1:16819186-16837787 GCA_019775915.2 Cyphomyrus plagiostoma | reverse complement strand
ATCTCCAAATCACAAGAATAAGCCTCTAATATCATCCTTCTCTTTGCTGCCACTAAGCTTCAGGTGCAATTTGTCTCAAAATTTGAAAGTGTCCAGATCTTCACCAATAAAATGTGTGCAATATTTGTAAGAGATCAGAACAATAATTTTTAAATTTTAACTTAATCAAATGTCTGAAATGATTCTTTGCTATCAATATTGGGCATTGCTTTATAGTTTTGGGGGATTTTTCTCAAAATTTGACCACTTCCAGATCTTCCCCCGTAGAATGTGTCTTCAAAGCTTGAAAAAGACCCAACAGAGTTACTGTATTTACATAATCAAGTGTCTTTTACAACCTCAATTTCCTTCCTTTGCTGCAACACAATTTGTCTCAAAATGAAATCAGGTGTAGATCTTTTTGAGGTAGTAACAAGATCCATGAAATATTTTTTGCCTTATCACTTCTAACGTCAATTACAATTTTAAAGTCGTCTGCTTTCACCCTTCAGTTTACTTCCAGTAAATCTCATTGCTTAATGTTGGTGTGATTTGTCCCAAAATTTGATTAGTTCCAGTATTACTGACATAACTTGGGTATTCACAGTTATTAAGGTGCTAAATTCCAGACAAAGCTTACTGGACTTCAGGGACACTCACTCTCTGCAGTCGTTTGACCTCATCCTGTTTGAATGTCAGCACTGCCAGGGCCTGATCATGTTCAAATTCCAACTGTTGCCTACGCTCAGCAACCTCTCGCATATGCTGCCGAATGAAAGGAAAAAGTATTAAGTATATTTGCATCCACCTGCACTCCATCTCTCCAAATGTCACAGAAAGGCCCACCTTCAGAACCTGTTCTAGGTTCTCCAGTTTGCCGTGGAGTCTCTGGTCCTCTGCAAAAGCGGAAATGTGCTGAGAAGTCAATGCAAACAGACCTCACCTCTTCATTGTCAGCTGGGGCCTGTGGTAAGAAAAACAGTGTAGTCAAAATCAAAGATCAAAACCAAGATACCGAGACACAAGGTCTCTTTGTCCTATATTTAGAAAATGCCATTTAAAGATTCCATAAACCTCATACATTAACCAGGATTGAATAATAATATGAGGTGGATGTGATCACGGGGTGGCATGGTGATGCAGTGGTTAGCACTATTGCCTCACACCTCTGGGACCGGGGTTCGAGTCTCCGCCTGGGTTTCGTGTGTGGAGTTTGCTTGTTCTCCCTATGTCGTTGTGGGGTTTCCTCCGGTTTCCCCCCACAGTCCAAAAACATGCTGAGACTGATTGGAGTTGCCAAATTGCCCGTAGGTGTGCGTGTGTGAGTGACAGGTGTGTGAATGTGCCCTGCGATGGGCTGGTCCCCCATCCAGGGTTGTTCCCTGCCTTGTGCCCGTTGCTTCTGGGATAGGCTCTGTCCCCCCCTGCGACCCAGTAGGATAAGCAGTTTGGAAAATGGATGGATTTGATCATAAAAATGCTTACCATTACTTGAAAATAAATAAACATTTATGAATGGTCATTAAAATATTCTGCAGTAGTGGAAGTTCATGTTTTCATGATTAGGAGACTGAATCTTATCTTCACTGTGTGTGAGCATGTTCTCCACAAGTGAGGCAGGTTTCCCCCCACAGTCTGAAGATGTGTCTCTAAATCTCAATTGTTTTGTGTGCATGTGCCCTGCGTTAGACTGGAATCCCATCCAGGATGTATCCTTCCTCTGTGCTCAGGATGGGTTGGCAGAAATGCTCAGCTAAAAAGAAAATATCTCCTTGTTCTTAGTGTCGGGCATAATTTTATTCTCTGGGTCAGGGAATATGTATTATTTTTTCCTCTGCAACTGCACACAATAACTCAATAAGAATTTTACAGAGCTTTTTCAAACATTGCATGCATATTGTCTGGGTGATGAACTGGAATCTGAGAGGAGATTAACACATGGCTCTTTTTTTCCTCTTCTGATACTAGAGGGGCTCCATAGAAAATTATCTGTCTTAAAATTTAATCACTTCTAGTTCAGCAGCTATGCAATGCCTCTGCAAAGTGTGAAAAAGATTGGTCAAACAGTCTATGAGTTATAGCCTTAACTGATGGGATGGTGGTGCTGTGGGTAGCACTGTTGCCTTATACCTCTTGGACCAGAGTTCAAGTCTTTATCATGCCTGTTTGTGTGTTCCCTCTGTGTCATTATGGGGTTTCCTCTGGGTACTCCAGTTTCCCCTCACAGTCCAAAAACATGCTGAGGTTAATTGGAGTTAATTAATTGCATGAATGAGTGAATGGGGTGCGAGTGTGCCCCACAATGGGTAGCTGCCCCATCCTGGGTTGTTCCCTGCGATGTGCCTGTTGGCTCTCGACCCCCCAGGACCCTGAATAGGACAAGCACTCTCAGAAAATGGATGGATGATATCAACAACAAAACATCTGCAGCAGCAGACCAGTCCTAAGGAACAAATGTATTCCTTGTCTGGCAAATACCATAACATAGACCACAAAGGGGGGCTGTTGGAACAACAGCATTGTATCTCATGGATGGCTGTATCACTCACTCCATCCATCTAATCTGTACTCCTTGCACACTCATCAACCTCTGCAATTTCTAGGAATACTGGATGGAGTAACTGGAAATGTGAAAACCAACAAACATATTTTGACTTGAATGCTGAATTGCATTATGACTATGAACTATGACATAACAATAAGAACTATAACAGATAGTAATCGTACTGACGGAGCCTTGGAGGGCCACAGCCAAATTATTTTTTCTTTCAAATTTATTCTTTTGTACTTTTCTTTAATGGGCAAAACTAGGCTTTATGGTAACTTAATGACCAAGAAGCTTAGTTTTTATCCATTAAGGAAAAGTACAAGAGAATAAATTTGGAAGGAAAAATACAGGAGAATAATTATGGGAGAATAAATTTGGAATGTGAGACATATGCATTTTTATAAAGATAAGGGCTCAGGAGGGTTGATTGTGCAGCCTGATGCCAATAAATTAAATTAAATTAAAATTAATTTGAATACCTGAAATAGCAAATTGAGAGCCTAATAAAAGTAATCATTTTAAGTATTACTGCCACACTGTGGGGGATGAAGGACTTGAGGGCATGTGTTAGGAGAACAAAAGGGGCTTTATTATCAAAACAAGAGCAGAGAAACAAACAGGACTGTAAGGAGTCAAAATGGGAAGAATAACTCTGGAATGGGCACTGGCAACAGGATGACTGATGTTAATGACTGGACTGGGGAACACAGGACTGGGAATATATGAATATATGGTAGGTGTTGACGTTTACCAAATTACAATCAGGGATTACAAATGGAACACATTTGGGAAGAACACAGGAGGATTCCAGAGAATCAGCAATGGTGTTTATATCAGGGGATGGACAGGACCAAAGTGTGCACTCTAGGGTATGGGAAATATCATCATGACCCAGACAGGACAGATGGGACCAAAGACAGGACAGGGCATGGCTAGATCCACAGAATCTATGGGACATATATCAGACAGGGTCAGAAACTGGATATAAGGGACAGAGACCAAACCATAATGGTACCGAGAAAACAAACAGAAGACGCATGACCTGACCGGGGATGTGGGGTAAAACCGACCACAGAGTAGACACCTGGTAGGACATGAGGGGCAGAACCACTGAACAGGCACAGAAAATGCAGGGGTTGAACCAGGGACCAGAAGGGCAGCAGGAGGGACAACCATTACAACATGTTCCAGGAGAGGATGAACAAATAGTGGGGCAGCAGAGACAGGGGGGGAAACATGAGAGCGAGTCACAGGGGACACAGGCCGTGGGAGAACAGAGACAGAACTGGGTAATGAGGCAGACACTAAGGTGTGATCAGAGGAAGTGTGGAACGGCTGGGGAGTCTTCTGGACTCTGTGGAGCTGGGCAGCAACCTTGGGATGTGGACCTTCCTAGGCCCATCCACAGACGAGGTGGGATACTTCTGGACTGCAGGATCGAAGGGCCTCGAAGGACCAGTGGAACTGGGTGGCACCAATGGAGACAGTAGGGCCAAGGGAAACTGAGGAGCCAAAAGGTCACCTCTGTGAGATGGAGATTCAGCCAGCCCCTCTCTTGGGTCCAGGCCGATACCGGTGACTGCCTAAGGTCTGGGATTGGATGGGCCTAAGTGTCAGACTGAGAGTTCCACTCTAAGTCTTCCAAAAGGGCATCCTCTGTATCAATCCCATCTGGCCTAGCAGTAGCCAGGGAGTCTGATGTTTGGCTGGTGGCATCCTGAAATGGATTCAGGCAGCAGTGAGGAGGCCATCTAGATAACAGAGGGAGAAGAGACAGGTGCTGGCAGGATGGCAAGAGATGAGGTCAGCACTGGAAGGTTGGCAGAAGACAAGGCAGGTGCTGACAGGATGGCAAGAGATCAGGCAGTACCCAATGGGGCATTGGGAGGTAAGCAAGGCACAGCTGGGGTACCTGGAGGTAAACAGGGTGCAGCTGGGATGCAGATTCTGGAGGCTTGTATGGAGCAGCGGCCCCTCTTGGGCCGGGCTCCAGATGCACAGCAGAGGCAAAAGTGGCCTCCATAAGTACAGCAGAGGTGAAGACGGGCTCTGCAGGCATAGCAGCGGTATCTGCAGAGTTGGGCTCTGGAGGAGTGGTAGTGGCCATTCCTGGGCTGGGCTATGGAGGGACGGCAGTGGTTTCCCCTAGGCAGGACTCTGGAGGTGCAGCAGTGTCCCCTGGGTAGGATTCTGGGGATACGATGTTAAACGAAGGGGCTGCCATGGGCACTACCAACTTTCTGCGGGGAGCCAGAAGGTGAAGCCGAGGAGAGCTGTGGGGAGCCGGCACATGGAGCCGAGGTAAGCTGCAGAGAGGCAGCGGGCTGAGCGTCTTCTCCCTGTGGAGAGACAGCAGGCTCTGGAGAAGTGGTGTGGAGCGGCACTGCAGCCCTGGTTCTGGCTGTATGGGATCTGATGAGACTGGGTGTGGCTCCATGGGGTCTGATGAGATGGGGGACATGGTCACAGCCAGCTCCTTCTGCCTCCTCCTCCATCGGCTATTGGTGGGAGATGGCCTCAGGCACCGTGGTGGGATTTTGCCTCAACTCCAAGTGGCGTCCTGGAGGGAGATGGATTCCTTGGCTGACAGGAAAGGTGGCTTTGGAGCGATCAGTGTAGGCTCAGGGGAACCAGGAGTTCCAGGCAGAATGAGCTCGGACAGGGCTTCCTCTGTTCTCCTTTCCCTGCTCCATAACCCATGAGGTTGGCACTGGCAGGGCAATCTAAACGGCGGTTGACTCATTTAATTTATCGGAATTATCAGGCTCTTCCTGATCGCTGTCACTCATCGAGTATATCAGTGGATTGTTCACGAACCATTGAGGTGAGCAGACAAGACGCTCAGGCTGAGAAAGAAGGCTGGATGTAGGGGAAATCATGCAGGCAGAGATCCAGAGCTTAAGGGTCCACTCATTCTTTCATGTGAGCTTATTTAGTATTTCGTGGGTACGTTAAAATTTGTGTGCATAATACAATACATTGTGGCCATGAAAAAAAAAAAAAAATCAGTGGATCATCCTGGGATCTGTATATACCATATATCTGTTTCAGTTTTGTCGCAGAAAGTGTTGGTCATAGTGCAAATGAGAAACAAATAAGAATATTAAGACATATAAAAATACAAATAACACAAATCATATTTTTAGACATAGAAAGGAAGATATGAAGAAATACAGGCAACCACCAAACTAATGTGGACGTTCATATATGTGGATTGTGCATTAAATGAATAGGTGCAGTTTATTGGCTTTTACATTTCCAGTGGATACATCCAGTACTTCCAGAAATTGTACAGGTTGGGGGGTGTGGGAGGTATAAGTATTAGATGGATTTGAGGGGGTGACGGAGCTGTCCTGGGAATACCATGTTGTCATTATGACAGTATCCTTTGTAGGCGCAATTAAATTCTGTTTTATATCTTTAAGCCACAGTCAGTTTTATATCTTTAAGCCACATATATGATCTCACCAAATATGGACATCTGCCTGTCATTTCCTTTCTTCATGCTTGAAATTTCTGCATTCTTTTCTCTTCTTCTTCTGCTTGGTGACTGAGAAATGTACAGCAAGAAAACAAACCATTGTCATCATTTCCAATTTTCAAAGAGAGCAGAGATCCAGAGACCCCCCAAATGAACACCACTAAGAGCTAGTGACCTGCAATAAT
The DNA here is from genome assembly GCA_019775915.2 of Cyphomyrus plagiostoma. Taxonomy (NCBI): domain Eukaryota; kingdom Metazoa; phylum Chordata; class Actinopteri; order Osteoglossiformes; family Mormyridae; genus Cyphomyrus; species Cyphomyrus plagiostoma. Next base: position 16,831,594 of record JABFEA020000039.1, on the reverse strand, counting down.
AAGCATTTATATTTTGTGGTGTTTGTGCACGTTGTGGTACATCTTTGCTTTATGTCCTAGGGAGGATCACTAGACTCATTAATGTGATACTAAAATTGGTTAAAAAAAAAAAAAACAACAAAACCACAGATGCTCTATTCAACTGTCATGTTATCTGTGAGGCATGAGGGCTATAAGTGTTTGTTAGGGTGGAGTTTATAAAAGTTTCCTCTTGAATGTCTGTTCTGAACGTCATTAAGAACATGAGCTATATTACAAATGAGAACAGAGTTGTCTGGAACAACAGCATTGTATTCCTCAGTCAACTCCGTCACTTGCTCTGCAAGCTGGATTGAAGTGTGTGAATACTATTAGTTTCACTGACAATTAAACAAATGATTGACTCAAAACTCAATGATAACAACTTAATTTGTAATATTTAGAAATACCACTGGTAAAAGATGACACGACACAAAATGATACGATGTCATCCGGGCTTGCAACGAAATGCTTCTGTGCCCCTATATGCAACAGAATGAATGAATACTGAATGCCAACACTGCCGACAACATGCTACTTGTAAGTGGTGAGCATTAATGTTATTGGTAGTTTATACTGTCTTGTTGAGACATCTCCCAATAACCATGCACAGTAGCCTGGCTGCCAGGCAGGTCTAAGAGACGCAGCCCTTGATTTGGGACACAGCTAATATCTGACAAGAAGTGTATTTGTCCAATCAACAGTGCATAAGCAAAAACTATGTATGAAGGTCTTATTGGCTGTGTCCCATTTCAGGGGCTGCATCCTTTGAAAGCTGCATTCAAAGACCGAATGTGTCATAGCGGCACAACAAGGCTCCTTAAAATGCAGCTTAGAAGCACGTCCTTCTTTTTGTGGGCAACAAAAGATCCACACGATGGATCATTTAAGGTCCAATCTATCTCATGATTCATTCCACATAACTTTGAAGAACACATAGAGTCTATAGAGAGGCTACACACAGCGTGTAATTCGACAGATGAATTGGGACACAGCTGTATGCTTCCAGAGAAGCACAGCTTCAATGGATGCCAACGAACCCTATAGATTCCTGTTTCAAGGGAAATTTAAAATTAACATGCATGTTGTCAAAAGCAACTGTGAAATGATCAGCTCTGTCGTTCAATTGCATGATACAATACACTTTTAACAATGCAATGAATTTACATTGACAAATTGACTAATTCAATTGTTTTGGCAGTTTTGTAGGAGAAACCGTGTTTCCTGTTCAGTCTAAGAGGAATCGATTGCGGTATCCAGTCACTGTCAACTTTTTTTGAGTGGTTTTTAAGACCTTGGCAGCCTCTCAAAAACATGTGACCATCCATGAATATCATAAAGACAAGGGGCATTCCATGAAGATTCTATCAAAAAGAGGCATTCTATATACATGTGGCAAAGCAGGAAGGAGAAGTGGGGGGCGCCATGTTTTCCCCCCCCCCCCACAAATAGCCCAGCTATGCAACCCCAGAGGCTGGTTAGAATAACCTCATGACTACGTCCAGTTGATCACCCGCACAAGTTCAATGCACTAAGCAGCAGACGTGGATTCCCTTACACACATGTTATTACATAAATCAAAAAAAATGAAAACATAATAACACAATCTCTAAAAAACCCAAATTAACAAGATACATATATGGCAATATTCTTTATAACCAACCAAATAAAACTTAAATACAAAAATTACAGACCCCCAAAACAAAAACAGAACACAAACCAATGAAAGAAATCATTCACGACTAGCCAGGTCTACCTTTACAAAGGGGAGACAGACTAGCTGATGGTGTACCCCCATAGTCACACTACTGGTGCACACTCGATAACGTGCCGTTGGTGCAATAATCCACTACAAACCACCCACACACTCCAGAAAGGCACACGTTAGGCACACGAAACCCTTCAATACACAAACATGCAATGATTTGGTCCCACCATTGGATGACTCTAGCCGACACATTTGAACTGCCGCACCTTCCCAATCGATAACGCAAATTAGGGAAAAGAACACAACTAATACGTAAACAAAAATCCAATCAGAGCAAAACAGCAACGCCGACAAAAACCAGGCTATTAGCCTACGAGGCTACTCATTAATGCACCCGCTCCGGGTTCCAGTGATGACCATCTCACAGAGCCTCGCTGAATTAACTGGGGGAACCAATACACCCCACTGGGATAATGGAAGTCATAACTCCATGCTACAAAACCAACGTAAATAAATGCACACAAACAAACATTACAATAAGAAGCCACATACTTGCGCAAGAAGTCACAAAACTGAAGGCTGTGTCTAGAAAACTGCACCAAACAAAAGAACAGTAAACCCAACAGTAGAAAATATTAAGAAATCACAGCCACCTAATTAAGACCTACCAAAGCCACTCCAACAAAAGAGAAAAAGGGAAGACGCACAACCACTGCCATCAGTCCCAATCATTCAACCACAGCATTTCTCTGCCTAAATAGCACTGGCAATTACCAGAGGACCAATCCCACTACTGGATCAAAATAAAGATGTCACTGATGTTTCTACCATACCACATACAGTATATTGTATATGACAGGGAAAATTTTATCAGCCAAATGGCTCACAAGTCTATACCACTCCTATTTTGGTTGACTGTGCGGGACAATGCACACACCTTGATTTTCAGATTATGTATTTCCATATATATTTATTACTAATAACACTCGATATAGTCATGTGAAAAAGAACTGTCAGTTCTGCGGTTTTACATATCAGGACACAACAAAAAATAATTTTATCCTTACCAGGTTCACCATATCATTATTAATTTAACAAAAATGTAGCCAAAATAGAGAAGTCATGTGTGGAAAAACTAAATACTACCTATGATTTAAATGACTTGTAGAACCACCTTTAGCAGCAATAACTTGAAGTAATCATTTTCTGTATGACTTTATTGATCTCTAGCATCATCGTGGGGGAATTTTGACCCACTTTTCTTTACAACGTTGCTTCAGTTCATTGAGGTTTGTGGGCATTCATTTATTCACAGTCCAGCCACAGCATTTCAGTCGGATTGAGATATGGACTTTGACTGGGCCAGTGCAACGCCTTGATTGTTTTATTTTTCAGCCATTCTGTTGTAGATTTGCTGGAGTGCTTGGAATCATTGTCCTTTTACATGACCCAGTTTCAGCCAAGCTTCAGCTGTCCGACAGATGGCCTCACATTTGACTCTACAATACTTTGGTCTGTAGAGGAGTTCATGGTGGGCTCAATGACTGCAAGGTAACCTGTGGCCTGTACTGCAAAGCGGGATTAATATCTTATCGGGGTAACTTGTTGGATTTAAGGTACTGTAGTTTAAATGGACTTCATATTCGTTCCGTTACATTTTTTCCCAGACTACCTTAAATCCGACAAGTTACCCCGATAAGCTGGTAACCCCGCTTCATAGTACAGGTCCCAGGTCTTGTGGCTGCAAAACAATCCCAAAACATAATCCCTCCACCACCATGCTTGACAGTTGCTATGAAGTGTTCGTGTTGATATCATGTTTAGTTTTTTCCAAATGTGACACTGTGCATTATGACCAAACATCCTCACTTTGGTCTTGTCTATCCAAAGGACATTGTTCCAGAGGTCTTGTGGTTTGTTCAGAGACAACTTTGGAAACCTAAGCCATGCTGCCATGTTCATATTAGAAGAGGCTTTTTCCTGGCAGCCCTCCCAAACAAGCCATACTTATTCATTCTTTTTCTAATTCTACTGCAATGAACTTTAACATTTTGCAAGCTAACTGAGGCCGGCAGCCTGAGATGTAGCTCTTTGTTTTTGCAATAGATCTGAGCATTGCACTATTTAACCTCGCGGTGAATTTGCTGGGATGTCCACTTCTGAGAAGATTGGCAACTGTCTTAACACCCAAGGTGTGTGCATTGTCCTCTGTTCAGTAATCCCCTGTTCAAAGCACACTTCAATAGATGTCTCTCTCACATGTTGTTATAGTGTTATAGTTTTACGTAGTCTCCCATTGCACAATATATTGATTAAAAAATGTCATCACTTCTGGATCTTCACCCTTACAGTATGTTAGTAAATTTTTTAAAAGATTCATCAAATACTTTTACAGTTATTACGTTAACAGAAAAGTGTCTGCAGCAGCGCTGGTCCCAGAATCATACTGTATGTGTTCCTTTCACAATACCAGCCACCCCTTCATTCCTTTGCTGCCACATAGCGCCACTGCTTCATATTTGTGGCAGTTTGTCTCAAAATGAAATGTGGTATAGATCTTCATCCATATAATATATTGTAAAGTAGTAATAATAATAATTACTTTTTGACTTATCACATTCAAAAGGTCAAATGTCCTTTGCAGATACTCTTCCCTTTGCTACCACTAAGCAACGTTACTTCAGTTTTGAGGCAATTTCTATCAAAATTTGACCAATTTCAGTTGTTCATCCATACAATGTATCTCCAAAGTTCGAAGAAGATCCTTCAATAATTTGTGAATTATTATGCTATGGGGTCAAGTGTGAAAACTGCACTACTCTATTTTTGTCTTTTTAGGAAATGTAACAGATTAAATATGTTTTAAAACTGAAAACATCATCTGGGATTTCAGTTGCAAGGTTAATTTTTATGTGTGGCTAGGCATGATGAAATTGTTATGTTACTTCTGTTCCTCTGTGCAGTACTTCTGCCTCATTTTGCAGTCCTTTTGCAGTCTTTTTTGCATCATTTTGCCTACTTTAGTAGCTGCAACCTCCGGAAGCACAAGACTCTGCAGAGAGTGATACAGTGCACTGAATGATTCACCAGGACAATAGTGTCAGACCTGCAGGACATCTACACCCATTGGTACAAGACCAGGACAAAACAGATAATTGCGGACACATCTCATCCAAGCCATAGACTTTTCCAGCGACTGCATTCAGGCAAACAGTTCTATAGCTATAAGGCCAGAATGGAGAGGCTGAGGAGAAGATTTCCCCTCGGGTCATATGAACTTTAAACTCTGCTTAATCACTGTCATCCTTCACCATTGTGATATTCTGTATTTGCATTACCCAGAATACATGGTCTTTAATTCTGATTATTATGCTATGGATACTGCATATACACTTTACATCAATACTATAGAAGTATTTTGCATCTAATTTTACAAACTTCATAATATACTCATACATATTTTATTGCCCTTTGTAGTAGTTTTCATATTTATTATTCTCCATTTTATTATTTTTCTAAACATTTTCCGTTATAGTCTATATATGCAGTGTTGGAGGTATTTCGCCACAATAACATTACACTGCCATAGTGCTGTACAATTGTGTGTATGACAAATAAAAATCTTGAATCATTCAGTTGTTCACCCATAAATTGTGTCTTTTATACAGGTTTGCAACACATTAGCACACTGCCAGTATAAGAGTTACAATAACTGCTCATTAGTGAAACAATAAACTGCTTTACTTGTCCCAGTGAGAAAATGTAGTAGGCTACCCTTAAAGGAATTCTGATAGCCAGAATAATTATTAGCTCCCACCCCCACCCATATCCAGGGCCATACCCACAAACTTGCATAATGAACATACCTGCGCAAATCCACAAGCATGCACACCTCTTGCCGTTTCACTTGATTTCTGGTAGCTCAAAGGCCTTCTGCTGCTACTAATTATCCAGTGTAGAAGTGCTAGAATAGTCTTTGGTGCAACAAGGTTTTACCTATCCAACAAAACCCTCTCAGTGCTGCCACGGCAACAGAGAGAGGATTTACTGGATCATACCACTCTGTTGTCAGAGGGGATTAACATGTATACAACATGGCTGCTTTCACTTGGCCGTTCTTTTATAATAACAGTTTGTCTGTAAGCTGAAATAATACCATTGCAAATAACAATTTCCTGACTGTATTACCAGATACACACACACAAAAAACTATTTAAAATTCCTTTCTTCTTTTAGTATTTTTGGTTATGTAATATTGATATTTGTTATATTTCATTATATAAGACAATTGGTGCTGTAAAGACAATAGATTAAATTTTTATATTTCATGTATATTTCTAAGCATGCACTTAAATCCTTATAAAATGTATATTACGGTGTTTATTCGGTGTGTGTGTGTGCTTGTGTGCGTGTATGTGTGTCATGTATATATTGAGAAAAACCTGTTATTTTGAAGTTGTGGGCAGTCCCCAAAGGGGAAACTTAAGTTTAATAAAAACTCATACTATAACTAAACTATAACTAAAGATGCCAAAACTCTTGTATTTTATTTGGTTACTTAAGGTTAAGGTTACATTTGAGGATTAGGGTTGTCATTGTTTAGATTAGGGTTTTTCCCATAGAAATGAATGGAGAGTCCCCACAAAGACATAAGTACACACATGTGTGCGTGTGTGTGTGTGTTTGTGTGTGCACGTGCATGCAGAAGATTCATGGATGCCTAAACCTGCTTTACACTATGCCTCCAAACTGGTGCATCAGCGAAAAATATGATGACCAAAATAAGTGTTCCCCACCTCTTTTAACTATAATGTAATTTTCATGTGTAATTATGTGTAATGTCCCCAGAACATGATAAAGGCCTGTTTTTTTGACATTGTGTGGATAATTTTTCTGGTCCCCTTAAGGATAACCTACATTTTATAAAAATCTGTGACTGCAATCGAAAAACTAAAAATCCCAGAAGACTTGGATTTGGTTTGGTTGCTTATAGTTAAGGTTAGGGCTGGGAAGGGGTTAGGGTCCTCATTTTTGGATTATGGTTTTTCCCATAGAAATAAATATATGGTCCCCACAAAGACATGAGTACAGGTCTGTGTGTGTGTGTGTGTGTGTGTGTATGTGAGCCCTGTCATGCATTGGGTCCCTGTGCCGGGTTATTTCTTATTTTGTGCCATTAAGACAAGAAGGCATGGATGAATTAAAATGTCTTTGAATCCTCTCAGAAATTTCCAAACCTGGTGTTTAAAGGATTACTCTGTTGTTAGTCATATGACCAGTAGAGGGCTCAACAACCACAAAAAGTATCGACTGCAGCTATTAAAACTCCTGCTGGCAGTTAATTCCATGGATTAGTTTGGCCAACAGTAGAGGACAATGTGTCACCTAGTACTGTCTGAGCTACATTGTCTACACTTTTCCTTCTGTAATGTTATGAAAGAGCCACTTTTAACTGATTCCTCGGTAAGAAGGCTTTGTTGCATCCTTCTTTTCTCAATAATCCTAATTCTTCCTTTATAATTCAATTTGTCCATTGGTGGCTCATTAGGTATCAGTTGTTGTTCAGGTCAGGGGGTTTGCATCCCAGACCTGTCCCAGGTCACAGACCTGTCTTTGAGGAGTGTACATGTTCTTCTTCTGTTGTACAAGTTTTCTCTAGGTAGGTATAGTGCAAAGATATGAATTTAGGTTAATTAGTGCCTCCAAATTGGCCATAATATTTGATATGTGCCCTGCAATAGACTGGTATCCCATGTAAGGTGTACCCCAGCAACGCACCTGGGCTATTTTGGATATACTGTAGCTTCCCCTATAACTCAAGGATAAGCAGTTAGGAAATGGATTTATTCATAAATTCCTGGCTTACTTTTTCATTGGTAGTTTTTGTACTGACATTAATTATGCTTCTTACCCATAAACATCATTAAAGTGAAACTTCTTTAATCTCTTAGTTTTAAAGCCAAAGTGTTAATTGTTTAATTAATGCCAATTATTTTTGGCTGAAAATTTGTGGCTTATTTTTGAATGTGTTTATTGGTATCGTTACAGGGGACACGCATTCTGCATCAGAATTGTACTTTTGTGGCTAACAGGAAAAGCTGAGCTTAAAGATAGCTCACACTTTATCCTCACAGCAATTGAGAAAAGACTAAGCAAGCACCTAATCTCAACGTGTGTCTTTTCACTCAACATGCTACAAGTTTTATCAAGTGATGTGGCACATTTCTCAGCAAGCGCTATTAGCTCAGCTATGCCCACAGGTGTCTGAAAAGAACTCAGTTGTTTAACTCAATAGAACTCATAGCAATTAGATATTCCTTAGGCATTCCTGCCACAGATGGCCGAGTCACTGGGGATCAAACCAGGATGCCATCTGTAGAAGGCACAGGGACTCATTTCACTGATATTTTCACATTTTAGTTGAAATTCCAGTGGACAAACTACCTAGCACATTTCAAACATATATTTTTTCCCCTTTATTTCCATACCACATGTGTAATACAACATGCAATGATTTGCAAATCATATAAACCCATATTTAATTGGAAGTACAACAAAGACAACATATCACTTGTTGAAACTGAGAAATATTATTGTTTTGTGATAAATGCATGCTCAATTTGGATTTGATGCATATTGGTCCAGAGACATCACGTGGGTATTGATTATTTTCGTGTACCTGTGCAGGTAGTTCTGGCAGCCTAATAAAAGTTTGAAAATAATGTGTTTTAATGTTTTATTAAACATGTTCATATAAAAACCTTGGCAACTTTTTACTCATAAATAAATATGCAGTCATCCTTATCAGCATAATTTTCCATGGCTTTCAAAATGCAAGAACTTGTCTGTTGACAGTTTCCATGGTAACTTAACAGACTTGCTACTTCCAATGAGTATCCTGACCAGATGTTGATGTTCATTGTGATTTTATTAGATGCTAATTAAAGAAAATTATTCTACAAAACTAACTGTGACTAGTTTATTCTCTTGTTATTTTTTGTTCATTAGCCTTGGTATAAGTGGGATAAATCAGTTTGAGGTGTGTGACTATATGAAATAATCAGTTTCAACTGGGCTGAATTACATCATTGTCATTGATTACTTTCGTTTAACTGTACACTTTGAAGGGGTTGATCCCTTACAAACACACAAACAAACACAGCGCTCACACACACATGCACACTCACTGGTCACTTTACATATGTCTGTGGGCCCTTGAGCAAAACTCTTAACTCTCAGCTCCAGGGGTGCTGCATGTTGGCTGACCCTGCACTGTGACCCCCACCAAGCTACTGAGAGCGAGATGGGGCAGGGGAAGAGAAGTATTCTAATATATTTATGCAAATAGAGCATTGTTTTGTTTTTGAATTCAAGACTCCACTGACCAGGCAACATGTTTCCAATTTTCCATTGTACAATATTGGTGATCCCGTGTCCAGTGAAACCTCAGTTTCCTGCACTTAGCTGACAGGAGTGGCACCTGGTCTGGTCTTCTGCTACTGTAACCCACCTATGTTAAAGCTCGACATGTTGTGTGCTTAGAGATGGTCTGATGGTCTTCTAACGAGTTTGCCTAATCTTCTCTGACTTCTGCCGTTAAGTTTTCACCCAGACAGCTGCTGCTCACCAGATGGTTTTTCCTTTTTCAGCCCATTTTCTGCAAACTCTAGAGATGGTTCTGTGTGAGTAGATATGGGGTTTCTGAAATATTCATACCAGCCCATCTAGCACCAACAACCATGCTATGTTCAAAGTCACTTAGATCACCTTTCTTCCCCATTCTGGTATGTGATATGAACATTAACTGAAGTTCCTAACCTGTAATTGCATAATTATACACACTATGCTGCTGACATATGATTGGCTGATTAGACATTTGCTTCAAGAAGCAGTTTAACAGGTTAACTTCCAAATAAAATATCCAGTGATTATGTATAAATGTGTGTGCATGTCAGGAAAGGACAACAGTAAACCAGTATAGCCAGTCCAAACAAATGTTCAGTCATCAGGCAACCTAAAGTCTCTTGTGCAACAATATTCCTTGTTTTGTGGGAAAGAAATTGGTATGGCCCACTATAAGTTTACTATCTGTAAATACAGTGGTACCTCGGTTCTCGAACTCACTAGAACTCTAATTTCTTGAAATTCGAACAGACCAGTTTGATCTGGAACTCAATCTGAATATCACAAGTCGAACTGTGAATGCTGACCTAAAATACTACAATGCAATTCAAGTACTACTTCTATTAGAGCATTTATGTCATTGATTTAAACTTTATTTTACCAGGTAAATTAACTAAAAACCAGTTCTCACTGCTTTATGTGATATTCAGGAGAACTAGCAGATTACACATCGGAACTGTCTGGGATACAAACGTCAAGCGTGTAACTAAAATCTTCAGCCAATAAGGGCAAAGGTGTGGAGGCGGTTCCAGTTTGTGCAGCCAGGTGAGAGGTCGCAATGCATGTAACTGTAATGCGTTGCGTCAGGATCAGAATGCATTGCTTTAAGCCAGCGTTGTAAGCAAGTCGATCACACCCAATGACCGGACTGGGGAAACAAACTGAAACGCAGACTTAATACAGAGGACTAATGACAACAACCAGAAACAGCTAATCACATGGGGATCCCACACGAGGTTAACGAGGGGACATGGCACACGGAGGGAGCGGACGATCGGGGCAGGACAGGGGTAATGTTGGGATAAGATCTTTATTGTTTTGGAAGCTATTAAGAAAAAAATTATCTTCAATTCATTGGTTTTCCATTGTTTCTTATGGGAGAAATGCGATCAGAACTCAAACTTTTTAGGTTTCGATCCAGAGTCCGAAACGGATTAAGTTCGAGAACCGAGGTACCACTGTACTATTCTTATTCACTGTAGTTAACCTCCATTATATACTGTAAAGAAGAAAGTTCATCAGCACTGTCTGAGGCCAGAGCAAACTTTACTTTCTGAGGATGGCTCTATTCTATTAACATGTGTGGTAAGCTGCAGTGTATGTTTTATCAGTCCCTAGCAGCCAGTGTGGTTTTCTACACTGTGGCCACAGACGATGCCAAACTTTGAAAGAAACTCATCAGGAAGGCCAGGTCCATCACAGGACTGACCTTAGACCCACTGGAAGCAGTAGTGCAGTAATTTTGGGGGCTGGGGATCACAGAAACTCACGCTACTCCTCTTCATCCTCAGAGTGATGGGCTGGTGGAGAATTTCCACCATACCCTAACCCCACAATTGACAATGCTCATTGACCAGCACCAGCGCAACTAGGATGCCCACTATACCCTGGTCCTGTGGGCTTATCATACAGAAGAGCCCCTGCTGCCCTCATATTAGCCCATGGACCACGGACCCATGTAGAGCAGGTGTTTGGTTCACCCCCATGTCCAGCATGTGAGTGTGTGTTCAAGTTAGCCAGGCAACAAGACACAGTCACGGCCAGACAGAAATGGGTGAATGACCTCTGCTGCTGGGAACAGGCCTTCCAGCCCAGGGACTTCATTTGGGTGTATCAAGAAGGGGAAGAAGGAAGAAGGGGCAGCTGCCGAAACTTGACAGCCGCTGGAGGGATCCCAGAGATACTGATGTGTATGCGGTGCGGATCCCAGAGCGGCGCAGGACTGTCTTGTTACATTTTGGCCGCTGAATCCATACCAACCCCTCACCATCATGGAGCACCTATCCCCAGGACCATAGGGTGAGGACTGTGGTAGTCCAGACAGAGGAGGACGGTGGGGGACTTGGGGCCCAGTGGCTTTGAAGGGCCCGGTGGCTGACCAGAGCACTACTGGGAATTTGCTGGGGTATCAGAATGGGTAGCTGGGTGTATCCATCAGGCAATGCAGCAGCATGCTGGACTGATGTTAATTGTAAATAATGTAAATAACAGTGTGTATTATGTTATTGTCAGGCCAGGTCAGGTTGGGGAGCATGCACAGATGCAGTACATTGCCTCACCCAAGATGTGGTGAAAGTCCTTGGAATTGCAGCAACAGACAGGGAGAACCAGGACTCTAAAGACTTGGACCTCTTGCAAAGATTTTGGGAGCGCCGCACACCCTTTTCCAGTGACCTCATCACCCCCATGCTCTCCCAGTCAATCTGCTGACTCCATAGGAAGAGAACAATGCTCCAATCAGCTGTGATCCACCCAATCTCCTTGACATTGCATGGGAGATGAATCAGCTGGGGGTTAGGGAAGGTGGCAGGGATCTGTGGTATCCAGGGTGAACTTCTCCAGGATGGTGGTAAGACTGTCCTCCTGGCATTGCGGGCAATCTTTGCTTTCATTTGGGAGTCCGTTGTCATCCCAACTGACTGGAAAATTCCGGGAGAAGTATGTCGCTCCTGAGGTAAGTCAATCTCTCGATGAGGTCAACATTCTCCCTGCAGACAGACACCCTACTGAAGGCTTTGCTGAAGAAATCATTAAAGGCCGGGATCTTGGTTTTTATCCAGGACACTTGCAATCCCAGACAATCAGACTCCTCGTCTTTCAAGAACCCCAGTCAGAGCATCCATTGACTCCGTGAGATGAGATGAGATGAGAAACCCTTTATTGCTGTTGCAATACACCATGTCACTAGTCACAAGTACCAGTGAAATTACAGGCCATCAACCTGACCATACATACAAACACATTATAGGGGGTAGACAGGTCAGGAAGACAGGGGATAT
>JABFEA020000039.1:16781539-16810336 GCA_019775915.2 Cyphomyrus plagiostoma | reverse complement strand
GTGGGCAGTATGGGCACACTGCTGGTCCCATGTCATTTGGGTGTGGCACCCCCCCCCCCCCCCCGGTCTGGACACATGTGGTGTATGGTGCAGAAGGGAGTAGTAAAGGGAGTAGTAAAGCCGTTGTATCCTTTCCTGCACCCCACAGCTGTTGTAACTGGCCTTCGAGATCCTGCAGATTGGCACCGAGTCTGACTTGATGTCCAAGCTGATCCCATACATGTTTCGTTTGGGGAAAGATGGGGGAACTGGCTGGCCATGGGAGGATCTCAACATGACACAAGCAGTCCATAAGCACATGTGCTGTTAGTGCACGGGTGTTGCCTTATTGAAAGACCAGGGTGCTGTCTCGGGAGGGGTAAGACATGCGGACGCAGGATGTCACTGACGTAGCACTATGTCATCAATGTCCCCCGAATCACTACCAGAGATGACCTGAAGTCACATCCTGTGGCTTCCCACACAGACTTGCTAGCAATAACACCAGTGTCTCTCTCCACAACATTGGCAGTATTGGTCCTCTCCCCTCAGTGCTGCCATACGCGCACACGCTGGTCTTCCGTGGTAATGCAGAACCAAGATTCCGCACTGAACATGGTACAGCGCCGCTCGTCATCAGTTCATGCCTCCCGATTACAGCACCACTCCAAACGCAGCCGTCTCTGTGCTGGTGTTAATGGTAGCCTACGCATGGTATGGTGAACCCATAGTCCGGCTGATGCCAGTCGTTGAGATAAGGTGCATGATGGCAAGTGCAGATGTCATGGGATTCTGTAATGCTGGGCACACAATGTGAGCTGGTGATCACTTGGTGTGGTCTGTCTTGGGTTACTGGAACCTTCACAATGTGTGTGGGTGCCCTCATGTGCCCATTGGGTCCAACATCAGGCAACTATGACATCTGTATGCACTGCATACCCGGCAATTGCACAATACGACCACCTGGCCTCATGCAAACCTACAATGCGACCCCTATCAGGCTCCATCAAATGTTGGTAATGCTATCTAATGCGTCTACGAGGCAACCTTTGTGTTTAGTGACTAGAAGTGCCAGCTTCTTGCAAAACAAATCTTTTACACACCTATTGCTGGTCTGCATGTGTACCAAATTAATCCAAATCTTAGTTCTGGGTGCTTAACTTTTTTTTGTGACTGAGTATATTTTCAAAAGGGAAACTGTATATTGGTTCTAGATGTTCCATCAAGTGACAAAATCCAACATTGTCTACAATATCTAGTAGAGATGGGCGATTCACGTTTTTTCAGTTCCGATTCGATACACAACTGCTGATACTGATACAGACTCTGATACAAGAGCTCATTTTACTTTGTTATACTTTTTAAGCTTGTAAATACAGATGGGGAAAAAAATGTACAACAAAAAATATTTAATTAAGCTCCTACAAACATACATAGCATACTGTTCCACCTCCTTTGTTTTAAGCGTTTTTGAGGCATTTGCAGTTCAATATAAATATCTTTAAAGCAAATATACACAAGTGGTAAATGCTTAAAATTTTAAGTTTTTCTCCCATTGGTGTCAGGGTAGTTATACTTTTGTTGTGATGGCAGCCCCTCTCGTATCACCAGCTGCAACGAGTTCGCAAAACAGTCCAAGTTAGCGACTCCCAAATCATCCATTGCATCACAGTTGCGTGCGCTTTGGTAAATGGGATTGTCCATTAAATGCTATTCCCACCTCAAAACTTTATTTTACATAGATTGCAAAACGCTGTGCTTCTGGTTTCTGTTAAAAGCATAAAATACTCCCAGATCTTATCTTACGCTCCTCGTACTGCGAAGGGAATGCGCATGACATCACAGCATGCGGTTGTACTGTACTCACACCCACTGAGTAGCAAATGCAGTGATTGTGTTCGATTTGAATGCTGCAAAAAACACATGTAAAATGGAAGAGAGCCGTTGTGTGATTGATTGCCAAAAACTAAATAAGTAAGTATAGGATGTGGATCGGACACGCATGGCCGATACCTGATCCGTCAAATAGGTCTGGATCAGTGCCGATACCGATCCGAATAGCGGTATTGGTGCATCTGTAATATCTAGAACAATGAATTCTAGTACCTTTTCTTTTGGGCTGTTGTTTGGAAGTTTTTCATGACGGCTAAATGCCTCAGTCAAGGTCAGCTGTTTTTAACTTTGTTTTTGGCTTGTCTGAGCTCCTCACGTTCCTTGGTGTGATGAATTTTAAGGTGCTTGATTAAATGTGCTGTGTTGTACACTGCAATGCTACATCCTCTCAAAACTTTTTTACAAAGGTTGCAAATCGTATAAGATACTTCCAGATTGCAGACGTTTGCTAGTTTGCTTTGAAAGCATGAAAGTCACATTTACTATCTTCACCCTCTTATCTGATTTTCTTACTCTCTTACAACTGCAAAGGGTATGCATATGACATCATCCACTGAGTGGCAAAAACACATCTAAAATGGGGAAGAGCTGTCGTGCAATTCATTGTACAAATCAATTTACCCAGAAATAGCAGCTATCTTTTTACAGACTGCCAAAAACTAAATGTATAAGTATCGACCATGGATTGGTCACATATGGCTGATACCCGATCTGTCTAATTAGGTATGGATCGTGCGAATACTGATCCCGAATATCAGATCAGCACCTCTACATGTTGATTAGTATTCTTTGAGCTGACCTAGAATGGTTAGAATGGATTGACATGGATTATTATAACACCTTTCTTGATACATCAGGTAAGCTATGGTGCCATGTTTTGTTGACCTTATGTTGGATTCACAATGTTATCTTGCTAATCTGTGAGAGGTAGCTTGAGTTTGAGCTCATTAACGGATGTAACACATGGGCATCATTAGATAAATGTACCAGTTATAATGCTGAACCCTTTTGTATGAAGTCTTTTGGGGAGTTTTGCAACTCCTCAGAACTCACAATACAGAAATTCAGTGAAAAATCCTGGAAAAAGAATGTTAAATTTGTGAGTTTTCTCTGCAAAATGTGTCTGGGGAAGTACAGTTCTGTATCACTTTTATTTCATTTAATAGGTTTTATTACATATTTATATGCAAACCAGTATGTCCAAATATAAAATACAATGAACTGAACACTTTGGAAATTTACTGAACTGGACTGTGAACAAGTCCATTGTTTTTACCAACAATTTGCTGTAATTTTATGGATTCTTTTATAAAATTTGGAATTGTAATGTTTTATTGGGATCTTTCTTGTAGACTAATTCTATGCCTTGCACACAATACTGGGGAAGTTACTTACAAAAGTAATCCATTACAGATAGAGGTGGCAAGTTCAGATCCAGAAATACAAATCCAGACAGGTTTTGTTTCAACCAACCAGCAGAGTATAAACAGTCACAGTCACAGTCACATAGTACTGAACTGGTTGGTTGAAATAAAATCTTGCTCTGGATTTGACCATTAAGACCTGAACCCAGCACAATTCCCATACTGACCAAACAGACCCACTGATGATCATCTTTCTACTTCGGGTCATACTGGCCTACCTGCACAGCAGGAATTATGCAAGCATGCTGTTTATTGATTATAGCTACGAGCACTGAACTCCATAAACCCCTCCAGACTCATCAATAGGCTCAGTGACCTTGGACTGAATGTTTCCTTGTGTTACTGGGTACAGATAGATCCCAGATAGTATGAGTGGTCTGTAACATCTCATCGACCCTCACGGTCAACATGGGGGCCCCCCCAGGGCAGTGTATTGAGCCCTCTGCTGTACTCCCTGTATATCTGCAGTTGCATAGCCGTATTCAACTCCAGTGTCATTGTCCAGTTTTCAGACAGTACAGCTGTGGTAGACCTGATCAGCAATAACATAAAGCAGGCCTACCTAGAGGAGGCGAAGAAGCTGTAATTTTGATGCCAGGTCAACAGCATATGCAGTGTAAGAAAGACAAAGTAGTTGATTGTGGACTTTGGTAGGAGATAGCAGAGGGACTACCACCACATCAGTATCCATGGTGCTTTGGTGGAGAGGGAGGATAGCTTCAGGTACCTTGGTGTTTAGAGAACCGAGGACCTGACTTGCCTTGGTTCCTGTATGCAGACTCCTTGTTGAGGAAGGCCTACCAGTGCCTGTACCACCTTAGACTACTCAGGGACTTCAGGCTGCCCCTCCCATTACTAAGAGATAAGGTGCATGATGCTGCCACTATTGAAAGCATCCAGAGGGAACATCGGGGACAGCAAACAGCAGGACTGCAAGGCTTTGCAAAGGGTTGTGTAAGTGCACGTGGACCATCGGACTTTCACGTGCCGACCTCTAGAAAGTTTACACTGGACAGTGCAGGTCCAGGGCCACAAAGATTTTTAATGCTCCCTCTTCTGAGGCCAGGCAAGCGCTCACTACTGCTGCCCGAAGGCCAGCACAGAAAGGCTGGGGAAGAGCTTCTTTCCCCAGGCAACTCGGATCCTAAATGAGGACAGTGTTTAGGAGCCGCACACCGTTGTACGCTTCAGTCTACTTAACTCATACAAGTAGATATATGAATACTGATATAAATGCTTATTTACTTCTGGACTCTTGCAGTACCTCAACTTAGTGCAAATTTTGCACACCTTATATTTTGGTTGTATTCAACGTCTAATATCTGTAATACCTGATGCCTTGTCTCTGTCTTGTCTTCCAAACTTATGTCCTTTTTCCCATAGTCTTGAGCTAGCAACAGTGCATTTCACTGCACACTGTACTCAGTATAATTGTGTATTTGACGAATAAAACTTTGAACTCATTGCAGCCATAGCCCTTTTTCTTTTTTGGCACAATGCAAATTAGTTTAGAGAAAAGTGCCTGACCACTAGTTGTCTGTGTTTAGAAAACAGAGTATGGTCTGAAAACAACAGAAATTCCCCCATTACTGTTGTCCTATTTTAGAGATATTAAAAGAAATTGTTGTGTTTTTACCACACTTATTCATTTTATACATTGTGAATATATGGTGTTTTTTGATTGGGACTACATTGAGTTTGAAGGAAAATGTTGTCTTCGCAAAAGCAAAATAAGTAGTGTACATGTGAGAGTATATCTGTACAAAATCTGCAGCATGTTAGTACATTTACTATGTTGCTATGTTGAGGTTTGGTACACTTAAACACAGAAAACAAAATTTTCCAAGTGGGATAATGATCATTTCAGTATAATGTAAACAATCTAGCTTTTATTTAATGATTCTAGGTGGACAGGATACATTACTAAGTTGCCTACATCTTATAACAAGAACACTAGGATGATTGCTAATGTTTGTAATGGCAATATTATGTGCCAGATTAACATGGTGATATAATTTTAAATAGAACTTGCATATACATTCGCACACCATGAACCTGGGATGAATGGATGGATGATTCTTTGGTAGAGCAAAACCAAGATGAGACTTTCATAATTAGTGATATTACTGTTATCTAATTTTCTTGTGGTTTTCAGTAAACTTATAATAATACAAGCTATATCTTTCATAATACTGATCATAATACAAACCTTTATTTGCACCCTTGGTTATAGGCTACAGTGAATACGTCATGTAAAATGAATACATTAATGGTGTAACAGTATTAAATTTTCCATGCCCCATCACTGGAAGGAATTCCATCAAAACAAATTTTCTGGCATGTATGGATTATCATTAAAGTGTTTATAACAGTGATCGTTTTGATCTTAGCCTGTAAAGTCAGCCTGTGCATAACAGAAGGTGAGTAACACATGCATGCATTGATTATGTCCAGTTTTGGATGTGCTGTAGGGTTGTGAAGGCACTCTCTGCACTGGTATCATGATGCCTGTCACCATAGTAGCTGTGTTGGTACCGTATGCCAGGTTGCCATAGAAACCCAGAGCTGATTTCTTTTTGCTTATCTAATGGGTTGTGAAAGAAGCAAGCAGAAGGAAAATCAGTGTTGAGTCTTCACTTTTAGTAGTGCTGTTGCAGATACAGCTTAATGAGGGTATTTAATTGGCTGCATTTAAGATAAATTCTAAATCTTCAAAGATATGGATGAATGCATTTTTTACAGATGTTTTAAAAACACTTTTTTGCAATATTTCGTTTAGAAGACTTGTCAAAAAACTGTATTATTCACCAAGTCAGACATGGTAACAGTAGGTAGTTGTGTGTCTCTGAAAAGTAATTTAGGGCAGCACTATTCCCTTTTGCAGGTCATACTATTTTCATGATCCTTTTGCAACAAAGGTCATTTTTTACTATAATGGGCTGTTTTCTCTACAAAAATGCTCCACGTTGCAAAAATTACGAGAGAACCTAAAGCAAGTACTCATATGTATTTGTACACAAATGATTTTAACTGATCTTACAGTGAAATTGCTCCCACTCTATTCAGGTTGGTAGAAAAGGAGTTGGTTGAGTTTTGTTTTCCCCGCTGGAATATAAATTAAAACACTGTCTGAGTAGCTAGCTGGATAGGTAAGATTAAAAATTAAAAATTAAACTAGGTCACAGTTGAACCATCTGTTGTACACTATGTACAGAAGTGTTGCTAATTTTGGTTTACTATAGTCAAACTCAGGCCTGAGAAAATGTTTAATTTAAAAAATGATCTATAACATTTAGGTATCTTTTATGTATGTACCCAAACATGAGTACATTATTTGGAAAATGCACAGATAACATATTGTAAACAGATTTCTTTCTACCCAAAGTCAGCTCTGTCTGTGTTTCTTCAAATTGAGTCATATTATTGAGGATGGCCACAAGATATAAATGCCCATTCTGTTTGGAACACAGGATTGTGATTTCAGTATCTCGTCATTCCATTTTCTGCAAATTATCTAAAAATTGATGGCTATATTCTGTAGTCGAGTCACCAAGCTAGTACACAACCAGCAGCGGGCTGAGAGCTGACCTTTCCTGGCTGTCACTCTGGCTCTTCGCATGGAGAGGGAGAAGGTGTGAGTGTCATGTGCAGACCCCAGTATAAACCCAAACCCTTAAACCTATACATCCCTTATACATCCCTTGACATTTTTAGTTGTATGTGTTAATCTCTTACCAAAATCACATAAACATTCAAGGAAAAAATTGGGGAAAAAAAATTTAAAAACAGAAACTTTCGATCTATAAAACTTTTGTTTCCGATTGTTTGATGTTCTTCTCTGGTTGGGGGGTGGGGGGAGTTAGAAAATACAGTTTTAACAGGACTTCCAGTATAAACTACATCCATGTCTGGTCTTCTATCCAAATACAGATCCAGAGAAAGATAATTTTGTTGGTTGAACAAATACAGATAATGACGTCGCTGATTATTCTTTATATTTATTAACAATCCATGATACATAGAACACTGTCATCAAATATATACTATACACTGTTAATAACACACTTTTTTATCTTCCTATCTTTTCTTTTTCCACCAACCAGGTTACAGAACTGAATGAGGCACTGTCCAACGAGGAAAGGAATTTGCTGTCGGTAGCCTACAAAAACGTGGTTGGGGCCCGTCGCTCCTCATGGCGGGTCATCTCCAGCATCGAGCAGAAGACCTCAGCAGATGGGAATGAGAAGAAGATCGAGATGGTGCGAGCCTACCGCGAGAAGATCGAGAAGGAGCTGGAGGCGGTGTGCCAGGATGTGCTTAACCTCCTAGACAACTTCCTGATCAAGAACTGCAGCGAAACACAGCACGAGAGCAAGGTCTTCTACCTGAAGATGAAGGGCGACTATTACCGATACCTGGCCGAGGTGGCCACGGGCGAGAAGAGGGCTACGGTGGTGGAGTCCTCTGAGAAGGCGTACAGCGAAGCTCACGAGATCAGCAAGGAGCACATGCAGCCAACCCACCCCATCCGCCTGGGCCTGGCCCTCAACTACTCCGTCTTCTACTACGAGATCCAGAACGCCCCCGAGCAGGCCTGCCACCTGGCCAAGACCGCCTTCGACGACGCCATTGCCGAGCTGGACACCCTCAACGAGGACTCCTACAAAGACTCCACGCTCATCATGCAGCTGCTCCGAGACAACCTGACGCTGTGGACGAGCGACCAGCAGGACGACGAGGGCGGCGAGGCCAACAATTAACACGGGAATCGCGCTTGCAAGGCAAACGGGTCGGTGGACTTTGGCAGCAGCTTTGGCCAATGTTACTACCGCAGCAGCTGTTCTTTATTTTTCCACAAGTTTAAAGAATACAAATGAATATAAACGGGAGGTTAAGTGAAATGTAGAGTTTAAAAAAGCACCTCCACCTTCTCAATCGCCTCCTCAGCATTTGCCAAAACCAAACGGAGGATGAGGCCAATCAGTCAGCAGTGGAGGGCGTGTGAGCTGTACCTGTGAGTCTCACACATGCCTAGGGACTGTTCATGTAGTACAAACAACGTGGAGCTGCTTGTTTATTGATTGGAGTGGAGTAAGACCATTGTAAGAGTAGTAAGTATAATGAATTCCCGACTGGGAGAGCTTCTCAAAACCAGTTTTCATAGGTTCCAGTGTTGTACATCTTAGACGGTTGCTAAGAGTAAACCCTGTCATGATGAGTAATACAGAGTACAACCATAAATGGCCGAAATTGACATGCATGAGTACTTGCCTGAAAAGGGAAAATAATAGAATGTGGATCAATGTGTTAGTTAAAGATGCATTGAAATGTTTAAATTCCTTTTAAATCATAATACCAGTAATAAATCCCTTGTAAAAGATATGGTGAAATATATGAGCTGATTTGCTACCAAAAACACTGTAGTATCTCAGTCTTTTTCTTGTTTAAACTTGCACAGAGTCTACTGGAACCCAAAAATCTTTTGTGGAGGTCAAGGTACTTTGGAGGTAAAGATTTAAGAGGACTAAGCAGCTTTGAAGTTTGTGATGTACTTTTTGTGTTTTTTATGAGATGCACTTGCCTATTATACTGTTTCTTCAGTGTAAAACAATAGCTTCTAAAATATTCTCAACGATTCGATATTGTGCATGCCGGTGATGTATTTATATACAGTAGCTTGTCTTTAAGGTATCGTAGGTGTTATGTATTCCTATGAAAAAGAATTAAATAAGCATTAATCTTAATATTTTAATTTATTACTTCTTGGTTTGGTTGTATTTTTCCGTTGCTTAAGTATGCTATACCAAAAGAGTGTTCGTTAACAATAAATTTTTTATGGATGTTGCTATTGTGAGATGCACTTCTTGTGTTTGATTTGTTGAACAATTTATGAAAAAACACGGGAAAAGTAAAAACACCAGTGTTAGGATAATCTAATTGTCTGGTGTAATGGTAAAACTATGATAATGACATTGTAACATGATTAACGTTTTTTCTTACCTTTCTGGTTTATGTTACAATATGCAGTAAGATATTTAAGGTTTGAACAGTGGTAACATTTCAGAATCAGTGTTTCTGTAAGTTGTTCATATGGACCATTATTTATGATTATATATATTGTTGTATTTCTTGTTCACTTTTTAGCTGTTTCCTGATTGGTGAAAATGTGGAGCAGTCACTTGAGCAAAAATAGTAGTAACAGTTATAATAGTGATGATGAAAATGTAAACAAAAAATACAACAGAATTATGACTGGACCAAATCTCTGCTGTTTCGGTGAGTTATGTTACAATATTTTTAGAAATTACATTGGTTTAGAGATGAGTTAGTAATCTTGTTTTTAGAATTGATGTATTATGAATATAATTTTAAAACTGCAATTTATATTTTCATTCATGTGACTAGGGTCTAATTTGTCTAATTTAGTTTTTGTTTAGTGACTCATTATAAGACAGCAGTGACAGGAAAACAGGAGAGAAAAAACACATAAATTGGTTCTGACATACTGCTTACTTATCTGTCACTGGGATATATAAATATATCTTTTATTCTTTTTTTGTTTTACCCTAATTTGTTGCTGCTATTTCAGGTATTTTCTTCTTTTTTACTAAGTGATCTGCTCTGAGATTAAGTTCCCTTTTTTGTGTGGGACAGTGCAATTGGAATGGCATCTATAAAATCCTGCTCGTTCCAGGTTATATTTCATTAGCGTTTGATAAGATACCAGTGAAGGTTGTCTTGTTGTTCTTACTGTTGCTATTACTGTTGTTATTCCATATGTGACACAACTGTAATTGTGATGTCCTACCTATACTGGTGAGGAGCTGCTTTAGTTTAAAACCATCTTTTACCTTAGGATTAACCTTAAATCATCCTATTCACTTACTGAATTGATTATTATGATTATTATCTTTCTTTTTTTTCATTTGACTTCAGTGCAAAGCATCATTGTGGACAACAATAGTGATAGATGTGGGGTACAAAGTGGGAGGAGCTGCTGCAAGCAACAGTTCAAGCTGGAAAAGAGGCTTTTACCCCGAGTACGTCCTCTATACAGTTTTCCACACACTTTGCCCTATCATGATTTTTGCTGTTTTCCTTGCTGTTATTTTAAAGCCATCTTTCATAACAGTTTATCACTGTGAAATGCCTGGTATTGCAGACAACCAGGCTGGAGTCCATCAAATTGGGGTTTTCTGTCCCACTAGACAAATAGCATCACACCAGTTCAGACACGCTGCCCTATTTACATCACATCTAAACAGGGTTTCTTTGGTGGGGAGGGGGTGTGATAAATGATGCTTGTTAAAAACAGGCTGGTGGTGTTGGGTGTAGATTTGTGCAAATTCCGAGTGACTTGTTCATGATATTGTGAGACATGAGAATGGAAAGGAAATAGTGGGAGAGACTGTTAAAATTTAGAAATGAATCATAAAGACTCTTAAGAATGAACTAGCGCCAGACAACTTGCTGTTGCCTCAGCTTTTTGGACACTAACATAATAATCATTCTATGTGCTACTAAGCCAGATACCAAACATAATAAATACATGTAAAATGCATTAAGACTGCAGTATCCAAAGGGAATTTGTTTCATTAGTTGGTGGAAAAGTTATAACAATCAAGCTTTTGTAACCATTGCTTTGTTTGGATGTGTGTCTTAGCAATACTTCTGGTTCCTAGGCATAAGGTCATTATAGTGCAGTTTAATGTTTTGTGTCCGACACTGATCCTTTACCATATTGTTCAGTCCTTAAGAGGAAGGAAAAAAGCACCATTACACAAAAACAAAAACTGCAGATGACAGGATGCTTCTTGCTGTCCCCATGAACATTCACGACCACATGCATGCTCTGCTGCATCTTCCAATAGAAAGTGAGGAAGTACCGAATGCGTCAGCTGATGGTGGTTACTAAGGCGACACAGTGTGTAACTGTGTTATCCTGCCTTGTCTGGGGAACTAATGAATGATCAAGGTGCTGGGTGGTAATGAAAAGTAATAATAATTGGGTGGGTACAGTTTCCACAAATGGGAAACCAGAAACGGGAAGGTATACTGTTACAAAGGCATTTGTATGTTTCTAAGGAAAGCTGATTGCCTTCTGTTACCTATTAAAGATATTGGTTTCTTGGCAATGTCTCATTGTTTTTGTGATTAATTTTCTTAAGGCTTACTGTCACACTTCGGCCTATATGAGCTGTAAAATTTTGCTTGGACTAAATCCATCCATCCATTGTCCAAACTGCTTATCCTTCTGGGTCGCGGGGGGTCCGGAGCCTATCCTGGAAGCTACAGGCATGAGGTGGGGAACAATCCAGGATGGGGGGCCAGCCCATCGCAGGGCACACTCACACACCATTCACTCACACATGCACACCTATGGGCATTTTAGTAACTCCAGTTAACCTCAGCATGTCTTTGGACTGTGGAGGGAAACCGGAGTACCTGGAGGAAACCCCACGATGACACGGAGAGAACGTGCAAACTCCACACACATGAAACCCAGGCGGAGACTCGAACCCTGTGGACAAAATCTGTATCCTTTAATAATGGGAAAAGTCATGATTGGCAAATGGTTATATTTTAGAAGGGATTGAGATTGTGGCATGCATAGCAAGGTTATGAGTATGCATTTGTGACCACATGCTGTTTACTTTGAAACAGATTTTAAGTTACGACAATCTCAGCTCTACTGCAGAATACCTTATAAAGCTTACCTTATAAGCAGAATACCTTATAAGCAGAGCCTCAGTCCCATATCAGTTGCAACATCCTTGCAGTTATACATCAAATAATAAATCAGACACTGGAATTCTATGATCAGGTGCCCCATAATTATAGATCAACCGTTATGTGTCTTAAAATGGTCCCCGTGGTCTCTGGATTTTGGAATTATATTTATTTAGCAGTCAGCAGGGTCAGTCTGAAGCAGTTGGAGTGAAAGGTCTTGTTTAGTGTTCCAGGGGCGATTATGATTCCTCTGTTCCTCATAGGATTTGGCCCCACAACCAGTTACACATGGGCACAAATTCCTAACCTGCAGGGCCACACGCTATTAAATTACCATTAAATTACATGAAATGTGTTCATTTTGTGATTTCAAATTTAAAAATACCTCCCAGTTTAGCTTTTTAACTTTAAGCCTATGCACATTTTACACCAAGAAATAAATATTGGTTTTGACTTCTTGTCCCATCTATCTGGTAACAGGTTGTTATCTCAGGCATCACTGTCGCCAAATCCTGCCACTGCAGCTTTCAGGTGCTTCAAATAACAGTTCTCCCATACTACAAGAAAATATACTGTATAAATAAAAAATAAAAATCTGCTCCATAAGTTTTAAAGTTGTTAAAGTTGACACCATAAATGGGATGCCAGTCCATCACTGGCCCAGTACCCAGGCTGGCATGTGCTAATCGACCTCCTCCAGCAAAATCAAGCAAACGCCACCCCCTCCCTATCATATTTTTTTAGCCTGCCAAGAGCAATTTCACGTTATTTTACTTAATTTAATTGAAGTTAAACGTGGTTCAGTAGGAAGTTATTCTTGGGTAAGGAATTGTTAATTTGGTTATTTTAAAAATTTAAGGTTGTTATCTCTGACCCTATCGGATACTTTAAAAATAAATCTTAAGTTAGTATTTTATTGGACTCGGTTCTTTATTATATTAAGTACACGTTAATTAAATCAAGTAAAAGTGAAATATGCTATATAAATATACCGGGCTAGAAGTAAAGGACAGGGTCATAATGAGTTAGGTAATTATGGGGCCAGCTCAGTGTTGTGTTTGCAAGATGTTTGCCCTTCTGGATGTATGCATCCAGTTGGACTTCATCTGCAAGTGATGTAAGCTAGAGTGGACTCGTGGTCATGGTTCGTGGCCTAGAGGAGCAACTGGCTCTCATCTGACACAACTAGGAGTTAGAGGAGAGAGTTAATACGCCTTTTAGGGAGACGGTGTGTACCTCACAATTGGGGAGGGGGGAGAATGATGAACAGATAGGTTGAGAGAGCTGGCTGAACGTAGGTCATAGATGTAAAAAAGGGCGTAAACAGTGACGGTGAAGTGACGGTGTCTAACCACATTCAGGTGCTTCCAACTTTAGAACCAGAACAAACTGGGGAGCCAGGAGGGTCCTTGGGCACTGAGGAGCCCCCTCACCTAGGAAGAGGTAGGTTGTGGTAGTGGGGGATTCAATTATTAGAGGTGTAGATAGTTATGTGTGCACCCGTGATAGAGGGTCCATATGGTGTCTTGCCTGTCTGGTGCCCAGGTAGGGGACCTTCCGAATCATGTGCACAGGCTTTTGGCCCCAGCCGGGGTGGATCCAGTTGTTGTGGTGCATGTTGGCACCAACAACACAGGAAAGGGCAGGAGAGCTGATCTGCAGGATAAATTTACAGAAGTGGCAGATAAGCTTAGAAACAGATCATCCATTAGGTATTCTCTGGAATACTTCCCACGCCATGCGCGAGCCAGGCTAAGTTAGCTGCGATAAGGAGATTAAGCGCGTGGCTAAAAGGGTGCTGTAGGAAAGAGGGGAGCATGTCTATGAGGCACTGGAGGACCTTCTGCAACAGGTGGGACCTGTTCAAGCCAGATGTGTTGCATCTGAACCGGAGGGGAACCAGTGTATTGGGGAGGCGTATGTGTAGAGTAGTTGAGGAATGTTTAAACTAGGGACTGCGGGGGCAGGGAGGTTAGTTATGAATATAGGTGGAGAAAGACGGAAAACCCCAATTGTTCTTAAAAGTGGGCACTGTAAAAGGCCTACCATTTGTGTGCTGTATTTAAACACTAGGAGTATTAGAAATAAAATTCATGATTTAGAGGCCTTAATTTCATCGGACACTTACGACATTATAGGAATAACTTTAGGTACATGAGGGAGTGACGATGGAGAAGAGGAAGAGGCAAGGGAGTTCAATGATAAAAATAAAAACACAGAAGCTGCATGGATAAAAATTGATGCTAAAGACTCAAATGGCCTAACTGTTGGTGTTTGTTATAGAGCACCTAATGTAGGTGCAGAGGAAAGCAGAATGTTCTATGATGATATCAGGATTTTAAGTAATAAAAACAATGTGGATGTTAATTTACCTGGGATACAGTGGGACACCATCTCTGGCTCTTCTGTAAATGAACTTGAGATGGTGGAATTAGTACAGGATTGTTTTTTTACTCAGTTTGTTAATACCCCTACCAGGGGAGAAGCCCTTCTTGATCTTGCTTTTCTCTAACATCCAGGATAGCATTGGAAAGGTTTTAGAACCATTGGACGGTAATGATCACAACATGATTAAATTTGAGGTTAATTTTAGTGTCCGAAGAGCAAAGTCCATAACAAAAATATACAATGTTAGGAAGGCTAACTTTAATGGTATGAGACTGAAACTATAAACTGTAAACTGAATGAAGTCAAATAGCAAAACAGTTGAAGAGGCATGTGAATTTTTTTAAAAGCACATTGTTGCAAGTGCAAGACGACTTCATACCTGTTTCCAGCAAAACTAAATCTAGGAAACTACAGCCAAGGTGGTTTACTAAGGAAATTAAGAATAAAGTCAGAAGGAAAATGGCTCTGTTCCACAATTGGAAAATAACTAACGATTTAAAAATAAAACAGGGGTACAGGTTGAGTTAAAAAATAACATTAGACTTGCTAAGAGGAATGTAGAAAGGAAGATTACATTGGAGGCTAAGGATGACATTAAAAGTTTCTTCCAATATTTTGACTCCAAAAGAGCTCTAAAAGCTGAAATCTAATTAATCACTAATCTGCAGGATAGTAGGGGTCTTACAATTGAAAATGAAACTGATATAGTAAAAGAGTTTAATGATTATTTTATACGAGTGTTCACAGTAGAGGGCACAAGTGACTTGCCACCATTTTGTGCAAATACAGTGTTGTCTATGACAAATTTACCGGTGTGATACCTTCTGATTGGAAACACGCTAATATAACACCTATATTCCAAAAAGTGGATAGAAGTAATTCAGCAAACTATAGGCCAATTGGTTTAACTTGCATAATTGGAAAAATAATAGAAGCTATCAACCAAGGGAAAATGGTATATTAATTGGATTCAAATAACATTCTGAGGGATAGCCAACATGGGTTTAGGAAAGGTAGATCTTGTTTAACTAATCTACATAAGTTGTTTGAGGAAGCTACAAGAGAAACTGATCACAAAAAGGCCTACGATGTGATCTACTTAGATTTCCAGAAGGACTTTGATGTTGTCCCCCACAAACGGCTCTTGCTTAAAACCCCTGCAGCTTCAAGCTTATGAACTGTAGTAGCTTGGATTGAAAATTGAACAGACAGGAAGCAGCAAGTAGTTATTAGAGGCACAATGTCACAGTGGGCCTGCGTTCATAATGGGGTACCACAGGGTTCAATTTTAGGACCACTACTGTTCCTAATTTCCATTCATGAAATTGACACCAATACATACAGTAAACTGGTTAAATTTGCAGACGACACCAAGGTGGGTGGTGTAGCAAATACTGATCTAGCAGCAGAGAGGCTACAACGGGATCTGAATTTAATTAGCGACTGGGCTGATACCTGGCAGATGAAATTTAACACAGATAAATGTAAGGGAATCCATGCAGGGAGCAGAAATATCTGTACTTTATATTTTATGGGTTCCACTGAAATAAAGGTAGCTGATTATGAGAAAGATCTCGATGTGTATGTTGATGCTTCCATGTCCCACTCTCGTCAGTGTGGGGAAGCAATAAAAAAAGGCCAATAGAATGTTGGGTTATATCTCTCGGTGTGTGGAGTTTAAGTCGAGGGATGTGATGTTATATTTATATAATTCCTTGATAAGACTCCACCCAGAATATTGTATGCAGGTTTGATCACCATACCTTAAAAAGGACAATGCTGCCTTGGAAAAGATGCAATGGAGGGCTACAAGAATGATTCCTGGTCTTAGAGGAATGTCTTATGAGGAGAGGTTAGCTGAGCTGAATCTGTTTAGCCTCGAGCAAAGGAGACTAAGGGGGGACATGATCCAGGTGTATAAGATTCTAATGGGTCTGGATGCTGTTCAGCCAAATGGGTACTTCAATATTAGTTTAAATACTAGAACTTGTCGCCGTAGATGGAAATTAGCGGGAGAACATTTTAAATTGAATTTGAGAAAACACTTCTTTACACAGCGTGTAGTTAGAGTATGGAATAGTTTGCCTGATAGTGTAGCGGAAACTAAAACACTGGGTTCCTTTAAATCAGAGCTAGATAAGATTTTAACAACTCTGAGCTATTAGCTAAGTTCTCCCCAAACGAGCTTGATGAGCTGAATCGCCTCCTCTCGTTTGTAAATTTCTTATGTTCTTATGACCCCCCCCCCCCTCCAGAATTTTTTTTTTCCATTTATTTCCTTAGATAACAGTATTGAACTTCTTGGTTAACATTGGCTTCCTTTTTGGTAGCATGCTTATGCCACTGCATCCCATGGTCCGCGTTCCGTTTATGGTTGTAGCGACTGATAATGAAACCTAACGTGAAGGAATTTTATGTCCTTGAGGCCATTCTTATCCTTTCATGCTAGGCAAACCAAACCAGCCATGACAGAGGCAACTCTGACTGGGTGCCAACAGTGAACTTGGGACACAGCAGTGGGAAGAATCTGACAGCATGACAGACACCAAAAGAGGAATGCAAAACAAAAACAACTCAGACGGTACCTTCAGCTAAATGAAAGTTGTGCATCCAGGGATAAAATAAATCAGTTAGCTATTTCGCTGTAAAACACATTCACTTATGTGCGATCATACCAAATTTGTTGTGATAATGACTGTTGGCGCAGTATTATAATGTTAACATTACAGTGCAGAACAATGTAACTGCTCAACATTACCATTAAATGCTGAAAATAAAAAATATATATTAGCATATGATAAATAATGATCATAGTATTTATACTTGTACTTACTCATAAATACACCAAAAATTTTCCACACTTTTTCTGTGCAGTTCTCGTACCCAAGCAGGAAAAGGAAATAAAGCTTCCACATGTCATTTGCTTCAGTGTTACTCATGACATTTGAAAAACCCATTAATTAACAAAATCTTCATAATGGACAGCAGGCGGCTTTCATTGGGCATGAACGACATCCAACAATATCCATTCTGTCTTTGTATCATTCGATTTTATTTCATTTTATTTATTTAGCTTTTTTTATATATGACATTTTATATACTGTCATATAATTTCACATCACCGTCTGCTGTGTACTGAATATAACCAGTGTAACAATAAAGCCTTATTTGAGTTGCTTGCATCTGCATGCTCAAAGTGCCCCATTACCATAGCAGTGTCCCATTTGAGGGGCTGCAGCCGTCTAAAGCTGCATTCAAAGATTGAATGTGTCACAGCGGCACGACACGTCTGTCCTGTTTTGAAAGTTCCTTCTGAGTCCTTCTTTTTCCCAGGCTGCACAGGCTCCATTGGATGATGTGCCCACCATCTAAAGATTCATTGTGTGGATTTTTAGAAGGATACAGTCTACAAAGGCTATTCCACCACATCCTTTGACGGATGCAGCCCCTGAGTTGGGACACAGCTCATGCCTGCCATTGCACCGATATGGCAGGCAATTGTGCATTAGTACTAAAACCTTCTCAGTGCGCCCCTAGTGGTCTGACACCGCCCACCAAATTCCTGGTTTGCCTGGGCCACACACCATCCCTGGCTAGTACACGCATTTATTGATGTCATATTTGCATGTTTGTGAGCTGTAGGAGGAAATCTCTGGGATACTAGGACAACATGAGGCGGTAAATGAACCCCCAGCACTAGATGTATGATGCAGCAGTGTTACTCATTTAACCTCTGTGCTGTGAACTGTTTGGTCATTAGATACAATTGCAAAATAAATCTCCCAATTATGCTATCACTGCGAAGCTACAAAAAACTGAACATATAAGCTGTAACACTGTTAGTTGAAGCTAGGGGGAGATGTAGGCCAGAGGAAGTCAGAATACAACATATCTGTACACACATTGATACAATTAGTGTCGTGTCCATTGTTGGGTAGAATTATCTTAAAAAGTATTTAGTTCCTGAATACTGATTATAGTCCTATAGTCTTTAATGCATTCAGATTGGTATTGTACTCAAAATGTGTAACTTATTCTAAATACTTTTTGAATACTTTTCAAATACTTTCAAAAATTAATATTGTCAACTGAAAATGCACCTTTAAATATTACAAGAAACAGAAGTTCTGTTCTTAATGGTGATCAAACACAAGGGAAACACACCCCTTTGCATAATCCTGAGCTAAAATTAATTTTAGACATAATGTTTAACTGAAAATTTGGGTAATGATAAAACATTTAAAAAACTCCATTAGAACGAAAATACATGTTTGTATGCTATTTTGCTACATAGCCAGTGAACTAAGAGTGTGTTCTTGAGTTGTCCTTTTTTTTAAGAAACTTAACAAATAAAATATTTAAAAACATTATACATTATGTCTAAAATTAATTTTGGCTCAGGATTATGCAAAGGGGTGCGTTTCCCTTGTGTTTGATGGCCATTAACTAACCATACTTGCTTAACTAACCTGGCAACTAAATAATTCACTAAAATATATTCTTCAAATGTAATTGCTATTGATCACTGGACACAAGAGACCAAACACTCACATGGGCTGCTAAAAAGTCCCACGTGGTCAGATGAGTCTCGATTTCTTCTGCAACATTCAGATGATAGGGTCATAAATTTATATAAAAAGCAGCATGGATCCATGTTTCAGCAATGCAGGCTGCTGCTGGTGGTGTAATGGTATTGGGATATTCACTTCTGCCCTCTTAGTACCAGCGTAGCGCATCGTTTAAATACCACAGCCTACTTGAAAAATGTTGCTGACCATGTCTATCCCTTTATGACCACAGTGTACCCAGCGAATTCCAGCAGGATAACATGTCCATCCTTCCATCCATCCATCCATCTTCTACATGACAGCAGCAGTCTAAGCAGGGAAACCCTCTCCCCGGCCACTTCATCCAGTTCCTCCGGGGGAATCCCGAGGCATTTCCAGGCCAGCCGAGAGACATAGTATCTCCAGTCCTCGGTCTTCCCGGGGCCTCCTCCCAGTGGGACATGCCCGGAGCATCCAGGCCTGACCAGATGCCTGAGTTACCTCATCTGGAAGTGGCCCCGGGGAAGACCGGCTCCTCTCAATGCAGAGGAGCAGCGGCTCTACTCTGAGTCCCTCCCGAAAGACAGAGCTTCTCACCCTATCTCTAAGGGAGAGCCCAGCCACCCTGCGGAGGTAACTCATTTCGGCCGCTTGTATTTGCGACTTCATTCTTTCAGTCACTACCCACAACTCGTGCAACTGCATGACACTATCATGTCAACATCTTTGTGCGGTGACCTTGAGTGTCTAGTAAGGCGCCTATAAATAAAATGTATTACTATTAAAATGTATTATTATTAACATGGACCAAGGTCTCCGATGAACGTGCCAAACACCATGTTGAACCTTTGCCATGAAGAGGAATTACGGTAGTTCTGAAGACAAAAGGGGGTCCAACCCCATACTATCAAGGCAAACCTAATCAGGTGACCAGAGAGTGTATTTTACTGTTATAGCACAGTTATGGCAATTGTTCAGACGTAAGTGTTCATCACTCATCCAGTCGCACTGGGGAGCAGTGGGGAGTTGAATACTTTGATCCATGCAAGACTTTTGTAATTGAGAAGCATAATTGGAACCTTTTTGAGTTTGTCTTTAATTCAAATAGTCCCGATACCAGTAAGAGCAAAATGGCACGTTGATTACTGCTGCACCTGATCTCACGGAACCGCACAGTGGAAATGATGCACACAGGAGGGAAAATATAGTGTCAGAAACAGATCTATTCTTTTAAAAGACAACTTCACAATGGAAAAACATATACATGATTCTTAGGAGATATAATTTAAAAATATTCAGTATTCAAATTTTATAAAGTAGCTGTATTCATAAATGTAACTTTTAAAAAGTACCACGAGCTGAATCTCAAATACTTACTCTTCTAATCTGAATACATAACACCAGTGCTGGTATTCTGGTACAACCCAACCTAGGTCGTGTCTTACCAGTATACTCACGCTGCTACTAACCGGTGCATAAAAATTTGGTTCACTATATTCATACACTGTGTGTCACTTTGGACAAAAGCATGTAATAAATAGAAGTTTTAGCTAAAAAAGCAAAATGGAGTCAGTTAGAAGTACAATAAATGAAATGAAATTTGAGGTGTGGGTTATAGCTACGTTGAATTTGATAACACTCAAATATTGAAAACACTAAAATATTTTGAGTTTGCTGATCATAAGAAACTTCTGCTGATCTGAACCATGCCTCACAAAAAAGATCTCAGACAGCCTACTATCAGACATAGTTGATTTGCATAAAGCTGGAAATGGTTAGAATATCACCTCAAACAGTTTAAATATCAGTCTACATATAGAGAAATAGTCTATAAATGGAGACAATTTAGAACTGTGGCTACCATCCATAGAACGACCTCAACTGCACACTCTACAGTTTTACTGGCAAAATGTTCTGTGGACTGGAGAATTGCTTGATAAGAACATGCAGCATTACATATGATGTAAAAAGGGCACCGCATACCACCTTGAAAACATCATCCCCATGCCATCATCAAGGGGAAAAGTAATTCCCAAAATTATGAAGGCATCCTACAGGATAGTACCAAGTCCAAGGGGGCTGTCTGCCAGCTGAAGATCAGTGAAAGCTGGGTGATGCAGGTGGCCAATGACCTGAAACACCCAAGTAAATGTAAGTATTTCCACAGAGAGCAAGTTGGGGGAGGCATAAAGAGAATTTCCCCATGGGGATCAACAAAGTACCAATTATTATTATTATTATTATTATTATTATTATTATTATTATTACTACTACTACTACTACTATTATTATTATTATTACTATTATTATTATTGGTAGTCTGAGATTCCTGAATCTTGTGCAGGTCCAATCTGCAGTTCCCCGTTACTGTCACCAAAGGAGGTTCGACCAGTTATTAGATGCTCTGGTTCACTTATTTATTTGACTGTAATGAATGTAATGAATATGCACAAAAACAATACAATAATTTGTGTGTTATTAGTTAAAACAGATGTATTTCTTCATTATTATATTAGAGATATGTCAGATCAAGTTTTCTGACCAATTAATGCAGAAAATCAGGCATTTCCAAAGGCTTTACTTTTGACTTTATTTTAGTCAATTTTATGCATCTGAAGAGTAAAAGTTAAATGTGAAATTAATATAGTAAAGTCGTTAGCATTTTACCTGCTGGATGAAGTGAAGGTATAGGCAAAAATGTAAAAAATGTTACAACCATCACCAGTCTCTCCTATTAAATTTTTTCTCTAATAAGATACAGTAAGATAAAATGATCCTGGAGAGACATTCTTGTGCATTAAACATAAACAGGTAGAATATAATTCACTTAACAACAAAATTAGTATTCATTGCTACCACAGATTCTGACTGACCATGTTTGTTGGGTTTGTTTCAAATCAATTCCTTTTATTTACAACATACTGCAAAGCCGAGACCAAAAATACACTCAGCTGCTACAGTGTCATTTAGAGCAATATGTTGAGTGTCTCAGTTCAAACTTTATAATGAACAGGACTATAAGGCATTTAAAGTGGTCTATAAATAGTATGCCCCTGAAGCATGTGTTTAGCTTGCATCTGCTACGTGTATTACCCCTTTCAATCACCTTAAAAGACCATCAAGCCAGGACTGGAAATTATTCTTTCCCTTTAAAGTACACCTTTCCTGCTTTACCTTTATAGCTTAAGGCTAATTGTTAAGTATCTCGTCAGACATGTGCTACTTAGCACTCCTTCAGCAAGATGACCATAGTCATTTGTCTGAAAGTCAGCACGGCACAGTCATATATTAATCTCGTTTTTGTTGAAAGGACCCCAGTATTCCGTTTACTGTTTTCTAAATTCAATCTGCTGAGTTGTGCTGTGCTGGGCAGCGGTTGGCACCATTGCCTTGCACCGTTCTTGGGTTTGAATCTCTGCCGTAGCTCGGTCTGTGTGAGCTTGCACACCCTCCCTGTGTTCTGCTGAGGTCAGCTGGAGTTACCATAGTGTATGAGTGTGCCCTATGATGGGCTGTAGCTTCTAGGATAGGCTCAGTACCCCCTGCCCCTTCTGGCATAGGCTAGGTACCCCCTGCCCCTTCTAGGCTTTGGACCCCTCCCTGCAATCTCCAGACATGCAGCTAGACTCAATGGCTTCTTTAAAGAGCCCTGTGATGACCTCACATCCCGTCTGCGGTGTAGTCCTATCTTGTGCCCCATGCTGCACTGGCGAGTTCACTGTTCTCTTTACTATATTTGTGCACCTGAAGTGCTAGTGAAATAAGTGTATTTGAGTATGTTTAGTTCTGAATGCATTATTGTGTGTATTATTTTGTTTGTTTCAGTCACATTTCATTTCCATGAGTCCTATTTAGATGTGTTTTTGCTCTAAACATTCATTGGTGATAAGCTTCAAGATGTTTCTCAGTGTACTACAGGTGTACTTGATTGTTTGGCAAGGAGGAATGCTTTTTTCTACCAGTCTTAAGCTATTTGATTTATCTTGATAAAAATGCATATTTAGTTGCCTTCTAAGACACTGTTTCTATGTGAATATTTTCCATGCACTAAAGTAGAGCCTCACATATCACCTGTGATCAGAAGGTTGTTGGTTCAAGCTCAGCCTTGGCATGCCTGTAGATCTTTGAGCAACGCCCTTAACCCCCAGCTGCCTTTGGAGGTGGCTGCTCTTTGCAGCCTGCTAGTTCCCACCTGCAGAGACCGAGTGGGGGGGTGTGTGTAATGAGAACATCCCCAAGGGATCAAGAGTATCAATTATTATCTTACAACTGCCATATCAGGAAAAACGAGAAAGACCTATTAAAAAGTGTGGCAGTATGTTTTTTTTACAACTTTTTTTTTTCCATAAAGTATTCTGTTTAGTCTTGAAATGACTTTGACGTAGGAACAGGAGTACTGATTTTTTCTTTAGTTTTCAAACTGATTGTTTGTTTTTGTATTGGCTACCTGGCAGTTGATGTTGTTTGGGACAGACAACTGAATAAAAACCTATTAATAAGCAAATACATCACCTGATAGCAAAATATTTCCTCCATAAAATAAGGCCTGTGCGTTTTATCATTACACATTTTACCCCAAACCTCTCTTCACAGCTTATACAGTATACTTTTCCACGACTCTCCACTCAGATCTGGGAATAGTAATTTGGTTTTGGGAATCAAAATATGCAACCAGATCTTCATTTAACAGCATCTTATCTGTATGACACTGACTGCCATTTCATCACCATATCATACATGTACAGTGAATCTTAATATAGGAATTTAAAAATAAATTTTTACTATTATGGACTCGAGTATATATTTTGACGATGATGGGGGGACTTTTCAAAGTTAACAGACTCTGTTAAATTACAGTTAAACCAGTAGGATTCCCCCCAATATCTGTATGAATCTTGTCTTAATAAAAAATGGATGCATGGATAAAAGCAGAAACCAGAAACTGACGACGTTAGGGGTTACTCCCGCGATTTATACACATGCCCCCAGATTTGGCAGGAGTGTGAGTCAGCGACACAATGCTGTTTCACAAGTGACACGGCATAGGAAGGTTGAGGCCAGTTTTTCCAGGCTTTTATTTACCATTTTAAGAAAATAAAGCACAATACAAGAAAAAAGCCATTCAAAGAGAACCATTCA
Source organism: Cyphomyrus plagiostoma (assembly GCA_019775915.2). Taxonomy (NCBI): domain Eukaryota; kingdom Metazoa; phylum Chordata; class Actinopteri; order Osteoglossiformes; family Mormyridae; genus Cyphomyrus; species Cyphomyrus plagiostoma. Next base: position 16,786,236 of record JABFEA020000039.1, on the reverse strand, counting down.
AAAATGTAAACTATGTCAAAAGCGAGAGTCAGTTTCATTAATTACAAGTTAGATTAAAAATGTGCTTAAAACATGCTGTAATGTTTTTGACTATATGAAACAGCTACTCCTACTAATGTATTCTGTATGCTTTTGTCGACTGCCATATTTATTTCTCTTTGTGGGCAAAGAGACAGTTTTAATGCAATGCACCTATTTCTTCTCCTCGATGGTGGGCTTGGTCACCGTTACAGGAATGTTGACCTCAGCTGCTTGGATTGCCAGCTTGGGTATGGACACTTCCACTGTCAGCACGCCCTCAGGAGACAGGGATGACACAACCTTCTCAACGTCAACGCCTGGCGGTAATCTAACGGAGAGGATAATAGACCATTTCTGAATACTGTTCTTCCAGCCAGTGTAGACCGTCAATGACATGATAAGCTAACCAAAGAAAAATGGGGGTCAGTATTGGTCCAGAGTCTCCCCCAGAGGCAATTCAAGCTGAATGACCATATAAAGTCATGTGTGCACTGTTGATAGGCTCCACTGCCAACTTACATCAGATGAATGGAATCTGTCTTTCTACCTCATAGCTCTTTTGAAGTGCGCCGCTTTAGACGGCAATCCCATAGCATGCTCCTAGTTTTAGATAATCCCTGTGTATGCTAATTTGAACCAAAAAGAAAGGCTTATCGTATTACTTTTGGCCAGTGTTTCTCATCCCGGTCCTCAAGACAGTCCATGTTTTTGCTTCCTCTAAAATTACTAAGGGAGACATGATCCATTTTTGCTTCCCCTAAAATTAGCCAAATTTATTTTAATTGATTAATTGTTGGGCATAAGGAGACGTGTAATTGTTTTTCTTGAGAGGTCAATGTGTTTTGGTGGCTGTATAATATGTGGATTTTTATGTCATATTCTATATGCTGTATTTTTAACGTTGCTTGACCAGGTCTCTCTTGTAAAGGAGATTTTTAATCTCAGTGGGACTTCCTGGTAAAATAGAGGTAAGAATCAATAAATAAAACTGGATGGGAGAAAATGTGGAGTGTCTGGGGGTCCCTAAGGACCAGGTTGGCTAGGAGAGGTACTTACGTGTATTTCCTGGTGAAGCATCTGGAAATGAATCCATGCTCATCCCTCCTCTCCTCATGCTTCCCTGTAGATAAGGTAAAATGGCACAGCTGTCATCAGTGCAGTATGCAGTATACTCAAGATTAGCATCGATATGTGTGTATGTGTGCAACCAGCTTCCCTGCTTTTTGGGTAACGTCCCTCCCAACTGGCTCTTGCACAGTCCCATCAGCTGATGCAGAAATGCAGCCCCCGGTAACGCTTTTGTTTGCTTTGACTACTGGCCCCATCAGAAGTGACATTACTGACCTCTGCCACCTGAGGCTTTGAGCTAATCTCTGGCCTTTTCTACTAAGCTCCTGTGAGCCCCATGGAGACCTCAAGCACAAAGAGATTGAACAAGAATGATATAGTCCAGGAGTTTTATATTTAGTTCAGTTTCCATATTTGTGTCAGCTTTCATTTGAAAAGCACTATGATTTGTTTTCTCTCTGCCATCCATGTACTATGGATGTAAGTATACTTCTAAAGCTGCTATACCTTCACAGTTGTTAAACACAGTGTTCGGTAATTGGTATGATGTGGTTTATATATAAATTACAATATGAATTCACTTCACATGCTATATATGAGAGGATTTCAGGAACAGTGAATTGTTGGACTTTTGAAAGTCAGCAGAAATCTTTTTCAGTAGCAGTGAATGAGCTGTGGCTACCAGTTAAATTGCTCCGCTTCACATCCAGTGTATGCAGGAGGATTGTGTTAGATAGCAAGAGAAGTGAAGTCACATCTATACCAAAGCATAGTGTGTCATCACCTTCTCGCCAGTGTATTTGCAGTGGTTATGCAGAACAAATGGCAGAACAACTGGCTTATAAACCTTATTAGGTATACCTGCCTCCCAAAAAGAGTCTCTGGGCGTCAGATAATTGCATCACATAAAAACCATTTCTCAAAACAAAATATACAGTGTGGTAATAGGTCCATTTGTAATTGCCAGGAAAACCTTATCATGGTAATGATCAGATGCACACAGATCAGCATGGAAAACCAGAGTACATGGCAGCATGCATTACACTGAAAACAGCTCTCAGACTATACAAGAAAAGTAACGCTGTCTACTCACCGGTGATCTCCAGCACCCCACCCATAGTCTTCACGACCAGTTCCTCAGGGGAAAAGTGGTTGACGTCCAAGCTAACTTTCCACTGGTCCTGTGACTGCTTGACCTCAGAGATGCCACTGCTGAGTTGACGGGACAGGACACGAGAATAGGGGGACAGCAGCGGTGGAACTGCAGGGTTACTTGGAAGGTGGAAGGGGCTGAGAGGACCAGCAGAAGCCCCTACCTCAGAGGTGGACACCTGGGGACGGAGATAGCCGTGCCAGTGTGTGCTGGGCCACTGGTGCCAGTCCTCGGGGATGGCAGGCATACCAAAAGACTGGTCAAAGAGGCGGCTTCCGTGATGCCAGTCCCGGAATGGGTCCCAGCTCGGGTGACGCAGGAACGAGAGGGGCACGTGTCTCTCAGACATGCTGGTGAAAGGGCTTCCTCAGCTTCTGGTGACTCTGGTGATTGCCCCTCATTCGCTTGCTTTTTATACTTTTCCACAGCCCTCCCTAACTATTTATGGAGGGGTCGAGTGTAACTATTCATGGTGTATGTACTACTGGAATGGAACGCGACTGGATAGGCCACTCTATTACAGCAGCTTGACAAATCTCTGTCTTGGCTCTAGTGCTACAGACGGAGTCCAAGTCTCTGTCAGCCACAGCTTCTCCCAGCTGTAACACAAAGAAGGTCACGTCTCTCATCTAAATGGAAACTAGCATTTGCTTCTCATAAGCACTGTGATGGGAGCACAGCAGCAGAATGAAAGAATTTAATTTGGAATAAGACGATGAGTCTTAAGATGTTTTTCCCACAAACATGACTACTCATCTGGGTTGCCCTACAGACTCCTTTCCATGCATGAAATTCAACTGACCAACACTGGTTGATTGTTCTGGCCATATTTTCATCAGTTGCCAAAAACACACAGTCTTAAGTAAGATAACACAGTTATATCACTTGATCATTGACCTTTTGCCTTTGGTGTCCAGGTACACTAATGAGCAGGTTGTTTGTCATGGACAATCCAATAATAAAATCTCATTATAACCAGTCTGGAGATTAGCATACAAATGTCTGCATATACAGGCAGCATACCTGTCAATTTTTGGATTTGAAAATAAGGGAAATTTTCCACCACCCCACCACCCCACCCAAGCTCCAGTATCCCTTACATTTTAAGACAGGTGTACAAGAAATCTAAAATAATCACTTGTTATTTACATTTTATTTTCATTAGACATTTTCTTTTAATTTCTCATGTTCATTCATGTGGCTCTCTGGCATTGACTAATGACTTATTATACAGATATTATACTAATACAGAAGGATGGAGGGAAAGAGGGGTAAAATACGATAGTTTCCCGGCAAAAATGGGAGACTTGACAGACAGCTATGACAGGCACTCATCTAGTTAAGATTGTTCAATGTACAGACAATTCATACTTAAGAACTTTATGGACTGCCATTAAGCCTATTGCACTAAATAAAGTTAAAAATAATGGCTTGTAATAATGAATGCATGCATTACTTTGTGACACTTCAGCAGTTTGTCAGTTCAAGGTACAGTGCAATACTATATGCAGTTACTTTTATTAGTACATTATTATTGTTATTATTATGAATATTATTATTATTATTACTTTTATTTTGTACTGTATTATTCTTTTCCCGATTTACCTACAAATTCTACTTCAAGACAGACTTAGGGAAGGGATTCGTAATCTGGGGACTAATCTCTGGCACACTTTGCTGCATATTATTTATATAGGTAAATAGGCCTACATGCTGCATGAGAATATAACAGTGTAATTTGCAAGAAGGCAATGTGCCTTCACATATTTGTGGCCATGAAGATGCCCTCCATATGAACAAGTTTGCTTATCTAAATTCTATGAATGTCAACATAGGTAATGCCTTCAGAATGTAAAATAAACATCCTTTTTTAGTATTTCTCATTTTGTACTAGTGTACTATCATGCCAGTAATAACACCAGGCTGAAACACTCAACTTTGGCAGCTTGGAATCCATCTGACATATTGTATTTTCATTATACTATAGCTCAGGGGTAGCCAATCTTATCTGCAAAGGGCCGGTGTGTATGCAGGTTTTTGGGATAACCTGTAGGTCAGCTGTTCGAACCCAGGTATGAGGACTCCTCAACCAATTAGTCCTCTAATTAGTAGTCTAATTAGGGAGCTGCAGCGAAAACCCACATACACACCGGCCCATTGCGGATAAGAGTGGCCACCCCTGCTATAGCTCATAGGCGACTCTTGGCTCCAGCGCAACAGGGGGGTGCAAGGTGAGACAGTCAATCATTCATCCAGGTAAAAAAAAGTTTGTAAAACACATAATAAACACATTTACTGTAACTTATTATTACACATTCAAATAACTAGCATGAGCATTATTTTTAAATACACATTTTCATCCATCCATCTTCCAAACTGCTTATCCTACTGGGTCGCGGGGGGTCCGGAGCCTATCCTGGAAGCAACGGGCACGAGGCAGGGAACAACCCTGGAC
>JABFEA020000039.1:16762125-16781439 GCA_019775915.2 Cyphomyrus plagiostoma | reverse complement strand
CGACGACACGGGGAGAACATGCAAACTCCACACACATGAAACCCAGGCGGAGACCAGAACCCAGGTCCCAGAGGTGTAAGGCACCCTCCCCCACAAAACTGAATAGGACAACTAGTTTCAGAAAATGGATGTATGTTCAAATAGCATTTTCAGTAGGGGGTGCAATTGCACCCCCAGTAATATTCACTTATGTTATAGGTAATACTACAGTGATTAATGTTTTTTTGTTCACAATCATAAAAATATGATAAGGTATGAACAACTGATAGTGATTCTGTGACTGTGGAGTTTGTAAGGTGGAAAAAATAGGGGCTAAATATTTGATGGTTATCATGAAAAATGAGTAAGTGCTCTTCAGTATTTCATGCAGTCTAAAAATGAATTCTTGCAATGTTCCATTGATAAGATACAAAACATGGTCACAGTCTTATCAGCCATGCAACAACTATTACCATGGCAACATAGCTTGCAGCTCAGTTCCATTTCTTTCTTATAGAAGTAATGATGTTTGCTTATTGAATGGATATCTTTAGAGCAGGAGTCCAAATTGGTGTTTTGTTCTTTTTTTGGAAATTGCTTTTTCAAATTTGGAGCCATTTATTCTCATCCCTGTCTGTGCTTGAGGTCTTGGTCAGAAGCATAACATTATCTGCAAGTAGCAGGGATAACAAATTTGGCCCCCACACTGGATACCCATCCAGGTGTTTCTGTACCTTGATGACCTGTCCATGAAAATCATCAACAGCAGAGGAGACAAGACACACCCATGCCAGAGGGCATCACCCACTCTGAATGGCTTTTATTTTGTGCCAAGTATGTGGACACAAACCGTTCATACAGGGACCAAATAGCCCCATAACATTTCAGCAGCTCTCACAGGGACTGTTTAACATGCAGTAGCACACAGGAACGGTATGTGTGGGGGCACACATTCAGAAACCTTCTCCAAGTGTACAGCTAGGGCATTACCAGGTTGGCATCCGTGTCAGAGCACTTGGGGGGTCCACTGGTGGGCAGTTGTGGATGGGGGGGATTGTGCCAATGTGTTTGTTTGGCAACTGATCCATTTGTGTTGGCACTGCCCACTCCGTGCCCACCCATAGCCATACATACTGTTTACATGTATGTAAAGAATATATACTTTGAAGTATTATAAACTTCAATGAGAATACATGCTCTCCTGTAGATGGCAGTGTCACTCTGTTGTTAATACTGAAAAACACAAAAATGATTGTCATTCTTTAAACAATGGATGTCATTCTTTGCAATCCCTTTACAAATTAAGTTCTGTCTCCTTCTTGTACAGATGAGATGCTAAGCTTTCACTAGTCTCCAAGCATAATCACATGAAATTGAGAAGATCATTCAGTGACTGTGCCTGATAAACTACCATCATTTTAGCTTTATTCAGGAGCACAGAAACCACATCTATAGCTACACATCCACTTATGCAGATCTTATCCTTGCAAATGATAAAACCAATTTTAGCTGACATAATTTCAAGACATGTTTGGTCCTTTTCACCACTACTCTGTGCTGAATTATTGGGCAAGACTTTATTTGTCAACAGGTGTTAACATGTCACGGTCAGCTGCTCTTGTCCCAGTCTTTCACGTCCCTTCCCCGTTTGGCCAGCAGGTGTTGCTGACCATCCCGTCCCTCCTGTTGTCTGCCTTTGTGTTTTTCCCAGCTCCTTCTTGGCAACATGGTTCAACTTGTTGAGCATGCAGCTGCCTATGAACTCCTCTGTCATGTGTTTTATCCCACCTTTTTGTAGATTTTGTTCCCTTGTGTTTCAATACGAATCAGTTTTCAAGTTCTTGTGTTTTGATTTGTATTCGGTTTTGGTTCTTTGCCTTTGTGCCCTTGATTGTGTTTCTACTGGTCTATCATTCACAGTCTTACGTTCTGCTTCCTTTCTTCCATCAGTGTCTTATTTTTCCCCTCCTAGTCCCTTGATTTAATTGTTAGTTTCACCTGTGACCTGTTTTCCCAGCCTTTGTTAATTACTCTCACCTGCCCTGTGTTACTCTTCTTACCCCTTAGTATTTAAGTACCTGCCTGAGTTCAGTCCCTTAGTGCTTCATTGTATGATGTATGTTGCCCACACAACCGCCCACCTGCCCCTTGTTGCCATGACCCTTTGTCTTTGTTTATCCCTTTTAGCTTTTGACCCGTCATGGTCATTTTTGTTTTTTGTAGTGTTCCTGGTGTTTCCTGTTTTTGTTAATAAACCTCCTGTTTCCCTGCAAGCCGCAAGTGGGTCGTCCACCTGCTTCGCAGTCTGCACCATGCCACGCCTTCGCCCTACATCCACCCTGGTCCATGACACTAACATAATTAACACAAGGCATCCTTTATGTGCTAAAAACCTCCCTCTGGAGAAAACATGTTACACCAGGTCTGAGATATTTGGGACATTTCATTACTTCTTGCTATTCATTAGCAGGGGCCGCATAAGGGGGAGGCACTGTGGCTTCACACTTCCAGGCTGGGAGTTTGAACCCTATGCCAGGGTCTCGGTGGAGTTTGCATGTTCTCGGGAATCCTTGTGTTTTAGGGGGCTCTGTGTGACACTTATGCATGTACAAAGAAGACGGTGCATTTTGCCAAGAAAAGCTATTTTTAATGTCCTCTCCAGTTCTGAGACATATGGCCCGACAGTGACGAAAGGGAACATCTGCCATCAGACAGTTGGAATGGGCAAAAACTCTGCTGGACATTTAAGTAACCGAAATTCATTTCACATGAATTGTGAAAATAATGTTTGCAGTGTTTGGCAAATTAAATTAATCACGTTTGAATAAGTTCAAAATTAAAACATAATAATGAAGATAAAAAGTCAATTTGTTTTACTGTTTAACCATCTTAAAATCAATCAATGTGTATTTATTTTCTTTTAGAAAGTTTTTTTTCGTTTAATTTTTAAATTGTTTTTATTATTTCAGTTCAGGTTTTCCAGTGGCTCATGATTTTATACATGCTATATACGCAAAGCCGGACACACATGTCAGTGTCTGCTTCTTTCTCCTCAGATTTATCACACACTGGGAACACGACGCTGTTTGCCTGTAGGTACATAGCTGACAGGAGCCATTGATGTTGAGCAACAAGAGGGAGTAATGCCCAGTAATGTAACTCACCAGAGGGAATACAAGTCAATTCCATGTTCCTTGGGCCTCTTTCTAGGGATAGATATATGACAATGTGTGTTCATGTTCTTTTTAGCTAGTGGGTGTAAATGTCCCCTGGACTCCTGCTGAGTAAGTTTGCAGACAGGGCTATGGTGGTTTTCTGCTACGTGTTGATGTGAATACTGATAGCTTTGCAGGGCTGCTGAGATTTGCACATAAAGGTACAGTATACACTATGCATGTATTATTAATTATAATATCCTGTGATCCTGACCATCGTGAAAGGAATTTGGCAGAAGCAAATGAGTTTAAGAGTTCGACAAACTTTATTACCTTTACCAAAGCTTTGAGACACAGACACTGTGCAATCTTTCATGCGTCTTGTGATCTGCTCCCCGAACAACAGGTGGATACATTTTTTATAGGCATATTATTGTGACATTTCCATACATTTTTAGTAGCATTGCGACATCTTTCAGTCAGCTGAGGAGACAGCTGAACTGTGGAATTTTTCTGTGGTCCTCTGATTATCACCTTTTACTGATAACAACCAATTTAGCCCGGACGGGACTTTCTATGATCTCCCTGGTGTTGTCATTGGTGTGACATCTTTTTATTTTATTCTTCTCTCCTCACACATATCCTAGCAACCCCTCCTCTTCAGCAGTCTTATGCTTTACTTATGCTGCAATAATTTACTCTCCAAACCAGGTCTGTACCTTAGTTTGGTCCTCTTGCAAATATATATCAGTTTCGCTTTTAAGCATTGCAGCCTGCTATAGAATGATTGAATCATGTATCAGAATCATAAAAGTAATTATACAATTGTATATAATTACAATTAAAAGTTATAACATAAATCGTAACATCCATCCATCCATTTTCCAAACCACTTATCCTACTGGGTCACGGGGGGTCCAGAGCCTAGCCCAGAAGCAACGGGCACGGGGCAGGGAACAACCCTGGACAGGGGGCCAGCCCATTGCAGGGCACATTCACACACCAACCACCCACACATGCAGACAATTTAGCAACTCCAATCAGCCTCAGCATGTTTTTGGACTGTGGGGGGAAACCCCACGACAACACAGGGAGAACATGCAAACTCCACACACAGGAAACCCAGGCAGAGACCGGAACCCGGGTCCCAGAAGTGTGAGACAACAGTGCTAACCACTGCACCACCATGTCACCCAAATGGTAAGATAGAATTCATTATTAGTTACTTATTGCATTGATACATGATTTGCATAATGTCACTTAATGTTTAAAAGCATAGAACAGAAATATATAGTATAATATAGAGCATAGTATCAATTTTTCTTCCACACTATGATAAGTGGTTAGATGATGGGTGGATGGATGGATGGATGGATGGTTACTGTTAAGATACATATCTGACCAATTTTTGACCCAAAAGTTTATGATAAAATTATAATCAGGTCAAAATCTTAGACTTTGAAAGCCAACATCAATCCCACCTTTGCCCTCTATGGAGTCAGCATGTCTACCTCTCTATTAGCATCTCTTTTAGGAGGTAACATGTTCCTCCTGTGTCACATAGTCTCACCCAGTCCCAACATGTGCTATCAGGGAATTAGCATCGCTATATTACCCACAGTGTATGCATGTGTGCTCTGAATGGACATGCCTCCAGTCAGGATGTACACGTCCTATACCGCCTGAATTAGGTTCCAGACCCCCTAGTTATCATGTGATAAGTATCTTTGCAGCTGCGCCCTGCATTCTGGTGCCCTTTATAGTCACCAGGCTAATTATGACCCTGCCTTCAATAATCAGTTAAAGAACATGGCTACATGGATAGATGGATACTTTTATTGTTATAGAATAAATAAAGCTTTGAAACCCAGCTGTGGTCAGGAATTCCATGGGGGAGAAAAGTGGTGAGGACCTTTTGATCAGCTGGTGATGCATGCATTCTCAGAGCATGGTAGTCTTACATCACGTTATGTATGAGATATTTAGCCATAATATCATTAAACCATCAAAGAGAGGGTTTACACATAAATTACAAATATTATTATAGTAGATGATCAGGGCCTAGGACCATCGGCCTCCTCATGTTAACAAACAGCTTCAAAAAATCATTTAAGCTGGAAAAGGGACATCAAGTAAATACATAATAGGGAAATAGAATAGCTGTGTGCAAAAGGAGCATCTCAGAAAATACATCTCCTCCCTGTCATTGTGGTCTGTCAAGAAAACTGAGGCAATATGACAACGGAGCTCCAATCCGTTCAGGTTCAAGTGAGAAGTGGCTTGAGTGAGCAGGTATTCACCAATTTTGGTGGAAAAACATTGACTCGTCTGAGACAGTTCCTGTTGTTTCATGCTGAAGGATAGAGATAGATTTGCCATAAACAGCATGATTCCATGTTTCCACATGCCTAGTCTCAATTCACAGGCTAGTGAAGGTAGTGTGGAGAATATTTTCTGGGCACCTATTGAGTCTCTCCATATGAAACGACAAATGCTGCATTCCACAGTGTATCCAGGCATTAAAAACGATTAGATGCATCCCATCATGGTTTACACTTTCTAACACATCAAGCAGGATAATATGCAATATTATTAAGCATGCCGAAGAAAACAATGGGAATATTAGTTTATTTGAGTAGCATACTAAGAACCCAGACCTCAAGCCAGCACAGAATCTGACTGCAGGAAGAAAGTACACAGTGCCACTGCATCAGCATGGTTCCACACCCCCTGACACTATTCCTATATCCTATATAATCCATCAAGCAGAATGTAGGGGTCCTAATATCCACCAGTTATAGAAACTATCAAGACAAGGGGTCAGCCCCTTCAGTCCTAGAGCACCAAATATATCATTCACAGCTATTTTTAGTTTTATTGAGATAATTATTACCTCATGATTCAAGAGTAAGTTAAATTTAAATGTACTCCATCTGTGGCACCTGAGAGTGTGAAACTTCAGGACTCAGTTTATTTTTGGGTCCTATCTGTAACAAAAAAGAACACCGTGAGACAAACATAGATAGTACAAAAGTACCCCTATCGTGTTTCAAAAATGACAATTGTAAATATGCTTTTTTAGTATACATCATAGGGCACATAGGAGATAAAATAGAATTCTAATAACAGAACCCAAGTCCACAAAAGAAAACTTAACTTAAGTTTATTGATTGGTACATGACTAAATAAACTAATTTAGAGAACTGGCAGGTATCAATTAAGAAATCAAAGATTTATAGACACATATACACATACACACCTTGCAAAGATGTTCGCTAAAAACGCCTTTAAATCACTATATAGCTACCATAGTTTATTTCACAATTAGATGAATGCCCCTGATAAACAGTTCAGTTATGGATCCCTAGATCAGTGAGTATGAAAAATTAATGTCAAGACCGGTATGCAGTGTTAATATACTTAAATAGGCAATATTTAAATTGGAGATAAGAAATGAGATCTTTGAGAACAGGAGAAGATCTTCAGGATGTGGGCTCATCTTCTTGAAGTTCCTCCAGCTCCCCCTCCCTGCTCCCACCACTGTTCACACTGCTGGCTCTGTTGGGGCAGAAAGAGAACAGAATAGATATTTGCAATCCCCACAGAAATCCATGGTCCACCAAGCCTCCCTGAATAAATGCCTGGTCTACCTCTATACCTGTCTGTGTCCCCAATGTGTCCATACTGCACATTACACACTCTCTCATTCAGCCAAAGCCCCAAGGCCTAACCTGTTCTCCACAGAAGGCATGACAGCTACACAGCTACTCTACCGCCCAGCTGAATGGACTACTGGCAACACACCCAGTCACCTTAGTGAGGGATGGAGTTTCGAGGAGGAACGCAACAGTCGTGTGTCTCTGCAAATGAAGGAGAGAGAGACATGCAAGCAGGTCACCCCAGGATCCCTCAATGGAACTCATACAGCAGATGTGACACAGCCATAAGCTTGTCTTATGAAACAAACAGGATATTTTTCTCCGGCACATACCACAGAAGTTTTAATTTTTCTGACCTTTTCTCTAATCCTGATTTTTATCCCATACACAGCATGCTGTCGTGGGATTACAGCTATGAAACACCCACTTCTTTCAGCCCAGTGGACAGCAGGCGATGTCAGGCAATATATCAAGCGTGATTCTCTCTTTAAGACTCCCCAGCTAGTGCCACACTTCAGGATGCACTGTGTTATGGCAGCCAACCACACTTAATATTACTTAGAAATTAAATGAACTGCTATTGTAAGTGTCACTGTTCCTTAAACACCTTTTTGGGTAACTGTATGGCAGGGATTATGTGCAATCATCCATCTTTGTGCAACTAGAAAAAAACCCCAAATTTATATTTCAAGATCCATATAGGTACAGCTGTGCAAGTATTTTGACCAGTAGGGGGTAGAATCTACACCTCACAAATTACAAATGTAAATGTCACCACAGGTAACTTCAAGGTAATGCAACATGACATGAGCACAACAATTTCTTAGCTATGTAAGACTTGGCACATGGAGGAGAAGGATGATTGTCCTCAGGGCATCTGTCAGTGGAGCTATGGAAAAGTGGAAGTGTCTAGAATTTAAGTTTGCTGTTTGGAGTAGGAATTGTGTACCATAACTCTATACTTACGCAAGCAGGTTCCCGGGAGCAGACATGGATCTCATCCTTCTCCCAAGGTTCTTGTAGGGGTTGCTGAAGGAACGCTTCCTCAGCATGGCTTTGACCAAGATCTGTATGGAAAAGAATCTGCATGATCTGGCAGAAGCAGAGAAAATTTCGGGGAGGCCAGGGGAAAGTGACCATCCTCCATAGCATCCTCCATAACTTTTGATAAGACTAAAAAGTAATTTTCAATGTATATTATAATGACGATGATTATCATCATCATTCCAGTCTTATCGTTAGAAAAACTCGCAATTGATAAAAATAACTTACTGCCTGATTCACTACAATAACTAACTTCCAATGCTAATGTTAGTGTTTTGTTGAGACAGTTCACACTAATAACTTGTAGTTTATGCCAGTGGTAAAGCTGCATTGTTGTCCCACCATAGCAGACAGGCTTGGGATGAGCTTCACAGAGTTCTGCACCTCCTCCTCCGTCACCTCCACAATGGTGCAGTGCTCCTCCTCCAGCGGGAGGGGATCTGTTTCATTTCTGGTCACCCATGGGTGCAGCTGCCAGGAGAGAGTACAAAATGCATTAGGTGGATAATGTGGTGGATTATGGAATATTGTCAATGGGAGCAAGTTACACCTTTAATATGAACGTCTATGACATAATGTGAAAATGTGCCATTGAGGGTTGGGCAATGTGCGATATTAATACCAACATTGCATGATGTGCATATGCAGTTCCAGAGGTAGAAATTTCAGGTCCAGAAAGTAAAAATCCTGACCAGGATCTTGTTTCAACCAACCAATTGAGTATGAAGAGTCACTGTCACAGAGTACTCAGCTGGTTGGTTGATGCAAAATCATGGTCTGGATTTATACGTTCTGGACCTGAAATTTCCACCTCAGTTCTCACATTGAATGGACTGGAACATTCAGCTGGACTGATATCAGGCTTTTTCATACCTTCATTATGCAGCGGTTATGGGGGGTTAAGTTTTGCTAAAACATTTTTATTCTGTCATAGGAAGCGAAACTTAGCAGACTTTGTAATTTTAATGACTATTGTTTTTCCTTCCTTAGCACTGTCCGAGCTAAGCATAAAAATTTTCATCCATGCAATTTAAATCACTCGAATTTTGTGATAAATTTGTGGACAGGAAAAATGGAACAAGAACTGGTCACTGTAATCCATTCACCTTTCATTTTATGGAAATATCTTGGATTACATAAAGATGATATTGATCAAAACTATGTGATTCATTGGCAGAACTAGTGGCATCAGCAGCACCTTATTCCATGTACTCTAGTTATAGATAATAAATTATATTTGGATTCATCTTATTTTGGGTAAAAACTCCTTGTTTGCTTTATAAATATCAGAATATTTCAGCCCTGTCAGACCTTGATTTCAGGAATTGTAATCCTCATATTTGGGTCCTTTTCAAGCATCCTTAATATCAACCCCTTGAGACTGCCACTGATAACTGGCCTGGAAAAAAGGATAATTTCATGTTACGTGCCACCATCAAAAAAGACAGGAGGTGACAAAGACCAGACTGCTCCAAATCCTGGATTAAGGGTCATATGGAGACCTGAGTAACTGTAGTTTGGGAGAACATCCTATAAGCTTTCACAGGCAGCATAGGGACTTGTATTCCAGATGTGTTCAGTAGCTTACGTGTCTGGGAAACCCACAGGCTTGGTCCTGATCTGATTGTGCAGGACCAGAATGTTCTCATCTATAAACGGGCACTGCAGACACAAGGGGATACAGAAATATCCTGTTAGAGTGGTAGGAGTGCTTGAAATCAGTGGTACTGATGCTTGAAATGTAATCAAAGAACTGAAAAATTGAGCCAATTAAAGCTGTGCAGTCAATCTGCACTGCCTCTATAATGAAATGGGTAATCTGTTACCAGTGACTTGCCTTCCCAAACACAAAGCAGTACAGAGTTATTCCCAGAGCCCATACATCAAGTGCCTGGAGGAAAAGAAAAAAAGGAAAACTATACAGTTCACGTAAAAATGCCATGTTGGTCATAATAAATGACAGTACCATTCAATGATGTCTACGGTTTTCTTAACTATAAATACAAAGTACTGTACTTCCATGGTGCTTACATACCATTATTTAGGATTTGATTTTTTTCTCAGATTATGTACATTTTGTAGTCGTGAACCATCTAATGTAGTATTAAGTTCTATAAGCGTTACTGCTCAACTGGATTTTTAATGCAACGGGCACAAGAAAGAGTGACGATTGTGGCTTTAGCAGTGACATATCAGAGAACCTTATGGCTCGCACCTTCCCGCTGAAGTTCTGCACATGGTCAATCAGCATCTCTGGGGCCATGAAGGCTGGTGTCCCAGCTGTGCTGGACAGCCGTGCATCACAGCCCTCAAATTCATTACTGACCCCAAAATCTGCAATCTTCACATGCCCATCATCCCCAAGAAGCAGGTTGGAGGGTTTTATATCCCGGTGAATGATCTTCTGGAAGTGTACTGTGATTGATGTGAATGAGGTGGGCAAAATGTTAGCACGGTGCCAATGACATGTAAACAATCATTACCTGCTCAACAGGAGCATCACTAGATATTTATGAAAAGGGTGCTATACCTTTATTAGAGGGGATCTGTTTTCATGAAACATACAGTTTCAACTAATTAGTGTACATTTATTTAGGTGTTGGGGGGGGGTGGCTAAAGAACTATTTTAAGCCCCCTAAAAGAGCCCTAGTGACACCCCCTGTTGCTGAAAATACATTTTATCAAATTCACAGCATGGGGTAAATTCAGTTGAGGCAAAACACTTAAAATGTTATATCACATAAAAAGACCGGAACCTGAAAAGAATGACAAAACAGAGTTATAAATAATAAATAGCTAGTAAATGAAAAATCATACAGTCATTGTGGTTGTCATGGTTGCCCATTCTAAGTGCTTTGTCTCCATTTGGCCAGAAGGTGTTACTGGCCATCCTGGTCCCTCCTCTGTCTTCGTCCTAAGTCCCTAGTGTCTTTCCCAGCTCTCCACCTAGCTCTACGTATGTGTTGAGTCTGCAGCGTTTTGTATTGATTGGTTTTCTGTTTTCCTTGTGCCTGACATTGTTTTGTGTCCTGCTTTTAGTTTACGTTGTTTGTGCCCCGTTTAATTTTGGTTCTGCTTTTAAATTTCTCCCAAGTTATTTTTCCTAACATAATTCCAAGTGTTTCGTGAATGTTCCCTAGTTTCCTCCATTTATTAATCATAATGTATCCCAATTATTTCTTGTTACCCTGTGCCTTCCTGATTGGTCGATTTGGTCATAGTCCACACCTGCCCTTTATTAGTCCTCATTGTCTACATTACAGTGTGTTTGTAAATGCTACTGTGTGTCACTGCTAATTGCCCCATCCTTTCCCAGTATTAGGTTAGTTGTGTTTATTCCATGTTTTTACGTTTTTTTTCCCCCCATATTAAGCCCTGTTGTTAACGCTCTGTGGATCTCCACCTTCTTTCCTGCCCGCGCCATGACAGTGGCAGTTTAACTTGAAAAAAGACCTAAAGTTTACTGCTGGATGTGGCTATCAGAAGGTTGCTGATTGTAAAATTTAGATAACAGATCAGATAGACACATAGCTAGATAAATATATAGATACTTTGTTGAAGATAAATTTAGTGATTCTGTGAGGTGGAAGATGAAGGATCACCATCTCTGTCTCCATTTCTTGGTTTCGGTATTGCGTTCTCTTATTCCATTCAAAACACTAATTTAATATTTCAAGCTTCTCATCTTACTTAAAACATGCTTAAAGTTTTCCTTTTGTACTCACTGTTTGGATTCTTTTAACCAGGGTGCATAGATTTGTTTTGGGGAAATAATGAGCGCTTTTTCATTGTAAAACAAATGAGGAAGAATAGAATAGCGAAAAAAAAACACAAATGGGATGAAACATGTGGTGAACTGATGCAGTAACTGGCTGTTTCTGCTGCGTGCGTTCCGTGGGTCCCTACATGTGTGGGTGCAGCTGTGTGCTGTTTTCTTGCAGATGGAAGATGAATGCAAACAAAATCAAAACACATGTTATAGGAGAGTGTATTGTTCATATATGGCCCATTTATTTACCTTATGACTCTACCCTACTTTCAGCTGTCTTTTTAGATAATTTATACAACTCAATAGCGCTGCCATGATTAGTCGACGTGGTCGATGACGTCGATGTTGAAAATGCGTCAACATCAGCAAAAAAATATTTTAATAAAAGTACCATGTAAAATGCTTCAGTTCATTATAACAAATGTTCTCCTTTCACAAAAGAAATAGGTGGTTTTATTCTGTGCAAAGTTTGATGGCACTACTATTCATGTTTATTAAATTACCATTTAGAACAGAGTGCTTTTTAATATCATTTGTCCTTGTGGCTGCCGAATGCACTCAATATTAAAGCCATAAAGTTGTTTGCCTGCTACCTTAGAATATCCATTCATCGTTTTTGTGAAAATGTTGAGGCTAAAATATAACTAAAACAAAAACATGGGCACTAAATAAAAGAAAATGATTTGTCATTTAAAACAAAAATGAGTTTAACAAACATAAAGACACGCCAAATTTATACAGATTACTAACTCTCATTAATAGCTTAGGCATACTGCTAATTTGCTTATCGAATTGTGGGTGAAGACAATGTGCTAACACAGCTGAAAAGCCGGCGTCCATCATCTAAAACCCTGCAATAACATACAGGGCTGTTGTTGTCAAAATAAAATGAACTTAAACCATCTTTTTGATGTTCTGGAGGAAAATTAGTCATTTTTATTAATCGACCAATCAGTAAAATAGTTGATAGATTATTCCATAAAAAATAATCATTAGTGGCAGCCCTACAATTCAGCCACTCACATCTCCATGGGAGCCTAAATTTTGTGTCAAATTCTCAGTCACATCACCCTATTGAGGTGTATGGCTTAGTGAGGTTTATGTGCTAGTGATCGGAAGGTTGTTAGTTCAAATCCCATTGAGCCCTTAAGCAAGGCTTTTAAGCTCAATTGCTCCAGATACAGGCTGACCCTACTTTTGCGACTGCACCAACTTAGAATACAACCCCCATCATGCAGTAGTGTAGTTAAGTTAACTACAAAATACAAAACCCTCAGTTTCTGCTGCTATTAAGAATGATGAACATTACAGCTCAAATTACTGCCTGCTTTAGTTGCTCTTAATTGCATGGCCCCAGGGACACTCACAGTACTCAATGCCCAGGACAACATCTCTGAAGTATAGGAGAGCTTGCTCCTCACTCAATGGGCTGTCTGTCGGTACTTCTGTTACAGGCCTGTGTGAAGTTAGAGGGTCAAGCAGAGACAAGGCAGAAAAAAAGGCATAAACATCAGAGCTGCGTAGCAGTCACACCTCTCCCTACCAGTCCACTGCTGGCAGGTTTATCTCAGTAATTTCCTCTTCATGGCCAAAAACTACTTTGAAGTAGGGCTGTGGAATTAATTGAATATTAATTTCAGTTACAATTTTGGCTTCCAAGAATTATCAAAACAAATATAATTAAGATAAAGCCATGATTGTGCCACATTTCCTTCTGCAATGATGATCCTGCTTTGTCCCATTTTGTCTTATAAATCCAAAGCACCCTTTTCCAGCTCCTTTTTATTTGTTTCTCAGTTGAGTCGACTCTTAAAGACAAGGGTTTTTTGCAAGCTCAATAAATGCATAATAATTCTAATGTTTTTGCCAAAATGAAGCAGCCCTACTTTCAAGTATATGTGCATATGTATATATGCAACACAATTGCACTGCACAATTGCATTTATATATATATATATATATATATACATACATCCATACATACATACATACATACATACACACACACACACACACACACACACACAGAGTAATTTGATACTCTACATTAACATTCACTTTGAAATACTTACCCTCTCTGCATTAACTCAAATACTACAAAGATAAGGAATAAATAAACCACAGTTTAGTCCAGTCATGTCTAGTCCATAATAATGTCTTAAAATCATATAAAATAAAAAGAAATAATAATATAGCTGGCATACCATATTCATATTAAAAAAAACATCAAATTTAAAAATAAATCTGTATGCATTATTTTATTTTAGTACATAAAATCAGTTAAGGTGTCAAAAAATTTCAAAAGTCCATTGGGACCTTGTCATTTTAAATATTAGCACAGTTAAGCCTTACCCATGTGAAGGTTGCCCTCTTCTGGATCATCAAGAACCTGCATAAGAACAAAACCAATTAACCATTTAGTAAAAGAACAGTAGTATGTAGGAAAATCAAAAAACAACCATCACACAATCTGTTTTTCAAGGAACACTGCTATTACAGTACAGCAGGACCTACATCACCTCCACCAGTTTTACAACATTCAAATGGTCCAGCTTCTTCAATATGGCAATTTCCTGATAGACCATATCAAGTGGGCCAAGGAACCTGGTTTCCTGTCCTTGGGAACCCTCTGGTCCTCTAGAGGGGGGGCGGCCTAAAGACAAAAATACATCCATCCATTTTCTGTAACCGCTTATCCTATTTGGGTTTGCGGGGGTTCTGGAGCCTATCCCAGAAGACAACAGTACAATGGCATCAATAGTTGGATCACTGGTATAATAACTTTAAGACAGAACACACAAAATGATCTGAAGTCAACATGTACACTACATAATCTGGGCATTTCTATATACTTTTATATTACCCTGGGACTTTTCTGACATTTCTGTATTACATAAGTGCATGACAAGCTGTGCATTATACATTTTTAAAGATACACAGAAGTGAAAACATTTCTAACAGCTTTGTGTTGCCTTGTCATCCTCTTGTGACAAATAACCAACCAGCCATAACATTAAAACCACCTGCCTAATATTGTGTAGGTCACCCTCGTACTGCTAAAGCAGCTCTGACCCGTCGAGGCTAGACTCCAAAAGACCTCTGAAGGTGTCCTGTGGTATGTGGCACCAAGACATTAGCAGCATTGTCCAGGATGTGCTGTCTGATTTTTCTGAGACGAATGTCATTTCTCGCCTGGACCAAGTTGACCACAGCCCGCTCTGGTTCATCATTTAGGAGTCTGCCTCTTCCTCCACTGTTTGGTTTAGTTTTTATTCTGTAGGACTCTACAACACATTTACATGGTCACATAACTCTGGCATGTAGAATACAGTCATCTGACAGCTAAGAGTGGCCTACAGTACTATTTTGTTTATTGTAGCGCATACTGAAGACTTACCGGTTCTTATTCCGAAAGATTCTGATATCAATCAAGGCCACAGTTGATCTTCTGAGATTTGGTTGAAACATTCGAGCTGTCTCTGTTATTGTTGTACCCTAATGTATGACCATCTCATTCGAAACTCTACGCTGTTGCTGCCGCTGTCTTGGTCTGTTACCTTGACCATGGACACCCATACCTCTGAAACCGGGCCTACGACCAGCTCTCTGATGAGGCTCAAGTCCTCCTCTAACACGAGGCCCATGATAACCTCTCAGATGCATTGCTTGTCCCCTGCCAGTTCCATGTGCACAGTGCTCCCCTCGTCCTACTTGACCACTTGCCTGCTCCATGTTCTAGTACTTCAATGTCACTGTGGATTCCACTTATTTATACTCATACCGCAAGGTGAAAGTGATCATTAGTAACAAATTAGTGTCAATTGATCTCTGATGTGAACCTAGGATTTTGTTCCTCAGTTCTCACCGTGCTTTAAGTGGAATGTAACAGGCACTTGTATCCTTTACTAGTTAAGTTACTGTAATAAAATGAGCAGGCAGTTATCACATATGCAATATATGAATTTTATTTTGAAATGGAAATACTTTGATGTTCAGTTATGTTAATTTGAATTGGTGATTTAAGTTCAACAAAGAAGTCATCTTTGTTTTAAATGTATTCTGTCCACGCAAATGAAAAATGTGTTAAGAGTTTTGGAAAATGTGCGTTTCGGTCATCCTTTGTGTGTTTTGTGACAAGAGTTTTGGAAAATAACATCAATATTCTGTAACTAGTGAAAAAGTGATTGGAAAACTAATGTAGAGCCTTGCAGTGTTGAAGCTGGTGTCGTTGACATGAAGTATCAATTTGCCAAAGAAAAATGATCAGTCAGTGACAATGCAAAAGTGGGAACAGATTATCATTTCAAATTGTGCAGCTCTGGAGCGTACTGACACTGACATACCGACAATATATATAAGCATTTTCATGCTGAAGGTTAAAATGATGCTGATTGTACTTTTCATTTTGGTGGCACTGACTAATTCATTGGTGGAATTATTTGCTTTTGCAATATAATTCTTTTGGGTAAGTTACAGGCCTTTGCAGTTAAACCATAGTATTGTGCTACATGCATGAACTGTTTTGAGAAATGCCCATATAGTCTTGAGAATATTAAATATATTTCATCAAATGTGCCAAAGCAATTGAGAAAACTGTAGTTAGGATTAAGGATTATTATCATGCATTGATTCACTCCTGTGATTTCACCTGGCTGATAATACTTGTTTTATGTATATGAAATCAACACCCTCCAGATTCGAGAATTCAACAGTGCCATGGCATAAATAGACATAAGTCATCTGGGAAACACAAATCTATCAAATGCTATCAAATCAAACAAGATATCATATAACATAGTGAAAACTGCCACCTACGAGAAAATCCACACTGCCTCATCATCTTCTTTTTCGAGACTGCTTTCATAGCCTGAGAAATGGAAAAATAGAAGACATGTGGTGAAGACATTTGTAGAAAAATGAGACTAACTACACTGCAGTTGTTCAGTAGAGAACATCAATGATGGGAGAAAGACAGACTAAATAATGTAAATAGTCTGGTCAAGTCAAGTTTGCTATCAAGTATTACAATAGATTCAAATTAATGTGATACATTTTCACAAGAATAGTCTGGTTGTGCATATTAAAAAAAGATCTGTATCTGCCATAGCACCTGGTCAGTTACAATATATGCCATCCAAGGCATAGCAATTGTCTAATTAGGTGTCCGTCCGTCCATCCATCCATCCATCTATGCATCCATCCATCCATCAAATGCTTATCTTGGTCAGGCCCATGGAAGGGCCAGGACCCTATCCTAAGCAACATACAGTACTTCACAAAAAATGAGGTAAGAGACATTAATCAAGTAATAAGCATAACTTTGTTGCTTATAGCAAGAAAACTGAACATTACCAAGCCCTAGCATAGCTGATGTCACAGAGCCAGCAACAAAACTCACATAATAGTTCTCATCATCTTGATTGTATGCCAGTTTTACTACCCCATAGGATCCCTGGGAAAAAGCAAAAGGCATCCAAATGCAAAACATGAAGATACATATGTTGACCTGCAAAGTACTTCACAAAAAATACTATAAAGCCTGTACTGTATCCTCTTTGACCTTCTTGTTAAATAATAATTTTACAATCTGGACATCTCACCTTTCCAATTTCACTTTTCAGCTTGTATTGGTTTAGCTGGACACAGTCCTGGGGAAGATGAGAGATCTGTGACTGCAAGACTACAGTGATTTATTACAGTTTTTCTGAATTGCTGAAACACTGAAAAACCCGACAATTGCCAAAACTCATGTATTGAATTAGTCACTTGCGAAACTTTAAACAGTGCTCACCTAGTTAGACACATTTGATGCATTGATGTGGTGAACACAGACCGTGAAAGTTAAGCACATCCATCACACAATAGTCATCATAAACACAATGACTCAAAACTGTTGAAACAAGTTTCTAAACATGAGAAGAGTGACCAGAACACAGGATACATGCTAGATGAGAGTGCAACTGCCATGGGGTTCAATCCCAGTGGGTCACATTGAGGGTTCTTGCTGCATCACCCAGCAAGGGAGAGCATTCCCTGTGATGTTCACAAAGTTCTCTGCCCTGACCCAGCCCTGAGACATGGTGATGAGACAAAATGAATATTCTTCCTTGACTCCTCCTTCCTCTTCCTTGGTTTGGCAGTTGAACAACATTATACTATAATATGCCTCTCATATTAATTTTTTACTGTGTCCTTTATAGTAACTTTTTTGGAGTAGTGAATATTGCAGGCATTACATATTACATTTGGTTTCCAGTTTTGCAGCTCAAAATGCATAAGACCACATCCACAGTAAAAGTTTCTCTACAGTAAACTGGCTTGATCCATGATATGAAAATAGTGTTTGCTTTTGAGCAAAGATAATAGAATATTAGGAACATGGCTGTGGTGGGTGCAACAACTTGCTGTATCAATGCACACTCCTTATCTCTCTACCTCTTGCTACAGAATTTACAAGAAAAATGTTAATTTGCTAAGGTGTCTGAAAGGTGATTACATCAGACATCCTGATTTTCCCAAGTTCAACGCATCACTGAATCAACAAGGGAGGGGCTTGAATTTACTTACTTTCACAAATCAGCATCTTCATTGTATGACATCACCACACTGGTCTAATCTTTTTCTCTCTTTCAAACTCAAGGCTTCCAGTAATTGAACCATAGCCAGTGCGTGGCTCAGCAAGCTTCCCTTATTGACTTAAAACAAAGGCACATTGAGTGACACAGAGCATTCCTGACCTGGCCATCTGAAATGGACACTCGCTTGGACTCTATGGTTGGCCTGCGAGGGACTCTTTGGTACGTCCCTTGCTCCTGAAGAGACATCTTCCTTCTGCCAGTGTACTGTGGTTGAGGTGGTCTCCAAGGCAGGTCCGCCGCCCCACAGGACATGTTGTCATTTGTGTCCGGCTCTCTGGCAGGAAACATACTGATGGCTGCCACCATTCTGGTGAGGCCCAGCCGGCCAGAGCCCACCTCCGGCTTGGAGCTGCTGTCTTCAGTCATGGCATCCACAGCTTCAGTGTCGTGTGTTCTGGGACAGAGAAGAGGCCCATTATATTGCTGCTGGAACCAGAGTGACATCTGCAGGCTGAAATGCAAGAAATAGAACTGAGGACCAAACAGTTACATAGACAAGTAAAAGAGTGTATGGGCCATGTGTGACTCCGCTGGTTAGGACTGCCTGGGATCAGAAGGGCACCGGTTCAAATCCCTTAGTTGGCAGAGTGATTAACCTGTTGACCCTTGAGCAAGACCCTTAATCAAAATTTCTCCAGGGGCTGCCTAACTCTGCTTTCTCAGCTGTAAATCACTTTAGATATAAACATCCATCTACTAAAAAATAAAGGATGACAATCCTATATAAATTATGAAATGTAATAATAATAATAATAAATTATAAATAATTATATAAACTCATTCATTCATGATGTAATCATTTCAATACAGATTTGTACCCATTCATAACAGGCAAGCTGAGATCAGGAATACTGAGTAGTTACAATCATTAACACATGCACATTCATTCACCTTTATGGTGAAAAACCAGCAGTGTAGAATCTTGGAGATTATTTATCAGTTGATTACTAAATATTTTGCATAGCTTATCACAACTATGTTATAGTATGCATCTACACTCACCAAAAGGATTATTAGGAACACCTGTTCAATTTCTCATTAATGCAATTATCTAATCAACCAATCACATG